>CM069860.1:43821257-43891257 GCA_036172795.1 Pelodytes ibericus
TATGATATCATCATCTCATTATGATATCATCATCATGATATTGTCATCATCATCATCATCATCATCATCATCTCATCATCATCTCATCATGATATCATCATCATCATCATCTCATCATCATGACCATCTCATCATCATCATCATCTCATCATGATATCATCATCATCATCTCATCATGATATCATCATCATCATGATATCATCATCATCATCATCATCTCATCATGATATCATCATCATCATCATCTCATCATGATATCATCATCGTCATCATCATCATCTCATCATGATAGCATCATGTTATCATCATCATCATCTCATCATGATATCATCATCATCATCATCATCATCATCATCATCATCTCATCATGATATCAATATCATCATCATCTCATCATGATATCATCATCATCATCATCTCATCATGATATCATCATCATGATCATCTCATCATGATATCATCATCATCATCATCTCATCATGATATCATCATCATCATCTCATCATGATATCATCATCATCATCATCATCTCATCATGACATCATCATCATCATCTCATCATGATATCATCATCATGATATCATCATCATGACCATCTCATCATCATCATCATCATCTCATCATCATCATCTCATCATGATATCATCATCATCTAATCATGATATCATCATCATGATATCATCATCATCATCTCATCATGATATCATCATCATGATATCATCATCATGACCATCTCATCATCATCTCATCATGATATCATCATCATGATATCATCATCATCATCATCATCTCATTATGATATCATCATCTCATTATGATATCATCATCATGATATTGTCATCATCATCATCATCATCATCATCTCATCATCATCATCATCTCATCATGATATCATCATCATCATCATCTCATCATCATGACCATCTCATCATCATCATCATCTCATCATGATATCATCATCATCATCATCTCATCATGATATCATCATCATCATCATCATGATATCATCATCATCATCATCATCATCTCATCATGATATCATCATCATCATCATCTCATCATGATATCATCATCGTCATCATCATCATCTCATCATGATAGCATCATGTTATCATCATCACCATCTCATCATGATATCATCATCATCATCATCATCATCATCATCATCATCATCATCATCTCATCATGATATCAATATTATCATCATCTCATCATGATATCATCATCATCATCATCATCATCTCATCATGATATCATCATCATGATCATCTCATCATGATATCATCATCATCATCATCTCATCATGATATCATCATCATCATCTCATCATGATATCATCATCATGATATCATCATCATCTTCTCATCATGATATCATCATGATATCATCATCATCATCATGATATCATCATCATCATCTCATCATGATATCATCATCATCATCATCATCTCATCATGATATAGTCATCATCATCTCATCATTCTATCATCATCATGATATCATCACCATCATCTCATCATGATATCATCATCATGATATCATCATCATCATCATCATCATCATCATCATCATCATCATCATCATCATCTCATCATGTTATCATCATCATCATCTCATCATTATATCATCATCATGATATCATCACCATCATCTCATCATGATATCATCATCATGATATCATCATCATCATCATCATCATCATCTCATCATGATATCATCATCTCATCATGATATCATCATCATCATGATATCATCATCGTCATCATCTCATCATGATATCATCATCATCATGATATCATCATCATCATCATCTCATCATGATATCATCATCATCATCATCATCTCATCATGATATCATCATCATCATCTCATCATCATGACCATCTCATCATCGTCATCATCTCATCATGATATCATCATCATAATCTCATCATGATATCATCATCATGATATCATCATCATCATCATCATCTCATCATGATATCATCATCATCATCATCATCATCATCATCATCATCATCTCATCATGATATCATCATCATCATCTCATCATCATGACCATCTCATCATCATCATCATCTCATCATGATATCATCATCATCATCATCTCATCATGATATCATCTTCATGATATCATCATCATGACCATCTCATCATCATCATCATACCATCATCATCATCTCATCATGATATCATCATCATCATCTCATCATGATATCATCATCATGATATCATCATCATCATCATCATCATCATCATCTCATCATGATATCATCATCATCATCTCATCATCATCATCTCATCATGATACCATCATATTCATCATCTCATCATGATATCATCATCATCTCATCACGATGTCATCATCATCATCATCATCTCATCATGATATCATCATCATCATCATCATCATCATCATCATCATCATCATCATCTCATCATGATATCATCATCATCATCTCATCATGATATCATCATCATTATCATCTCATCATGATATCATCATTATCATTTCATCATGATATCATCATCATCATTTCATCATGATATCATCATCATGATATCATCATCATCATCATCTCATCATGATATCATCATCATCATCATCATCATCATCATCATCATCTCATCGTGATATCATCATCATCATCTCATCATGGTATCATCATCATGATCATCTCATCATGATATCATCATCATGATATCATCATCATCATCATCTCATTATGATACCATCATCTTTATCATCATGATATCATCATCATCATCATCTCATCATGATATCATCATCATCATCTCATCATGATATCATCATCATGATCATGTCAACCTGATATCATCATCATGATATCATTATCATCATCTCATCATGATATCATCATCATCTCATGATGATATCATCATCATCTCATCATGATATCATCATCATCTCATCATGATATCATCATCATCATCTCATCATGATATCATCATCATCATCTCATCATCATCATCATCATCATCTCATCATGATATCATCATTATCTCATCATGATATCATCATCATCTCATCATGATATCATCATCATCATCTCATCATGATACCATCATCATCATCATCATGATATCATCATCATCATCATCATCTCATCATGATATCATCATCATCATCTCATCATGATATCATCATCATCTCATCATGATATCATCATCATCTCATCATGATATCATCATCATCATCTCATCATGATATCATCATCATGATCTCATCATGATATCATCATCATGATATCATCATCATCATCATCATCTCATCATGATATCATCATCATCATCATCATCATCATCATCATCATCTCATCATGATATCATCATCATCATCTCATCATCATGACCATCTCATCATCATCATCATCTCATCATGATATCATCATCATCATCATCTCATCATGATATCATCTTCATGATATCATCATCATGACCATCTCATCATCATCATCATACCATCATCATCATCTCATCATGATATCATCATCATCATCTCATCATGATATCATCATCATGATATCATCATCATCATCATCATCATCATCATCTCATCATGATATCATCATCATCATCTCATCATCATCATCTCATCATGATACCATCATATTCATCATCTCATCATGATATCATCATCATCTCATCACGATGTCATCATCATCATCATCATCTCATCATGATATCATCATCATCATCATCATCATCATCATCATCATCATCATCATCTCATCATGATATCATCATCATCATCTCATCATGATATCATCATCATTATCATCTCATCATGATATCATCATTATCATTTCATCATGATATCATCATCATCATTTCATCATGATATCATCATCATGATATCATCATCATCATCATCTCATCATGATATCATCATCATCATCATCATCATCATCATCATCATCTCATCGTGATATCATCATCATCATCTCATCATGGTATCATCATCATGATCATCTCATCATGATATCATCATCATGATATCATCATCATCATCATCTCATTATGATACCATCATCTTTATCATCATGATATCATCATCATCATCATCTCATCATGATATCATCATCATCATCTCATCATGATATCATCATCATGATCATGTCAACCTGATATCATCATCATGATATCATCATCATCATCTCATCATGATATCATCATCATCTCATGATGATATCATCATCATCTCATCATGATATCATCATCATCTCATCATGATATCATCATCATCATCTCATCATGATATCATCATCATCATCTCATCATCATCATCATCATCATCTCATCATGATATCATCATTATCTCATCATGATATCATCATCATCTCATCATGATATCATCATCATCATCTCATCATGATACCATCATCATCATCATCATGATATCATCATCATCATCATCATCTCATCATGATATCATCATCATCATCTCATCATGATATCATCATCATCTCATCATGATATCATCATCATCTCATCATGATATCATCATCATCATCTCATCATGATATCATCATCATGATATCATCATCATCATCATCATCTCATCATGATATCATCATCATCTCATCATGATATCATCATCATCTCATCATGATATCATCATCATCATCATCATCATCATCATCATCTCATCATGATATCAATATCATCATCATCTCATCATGATATCATCATCATCATCATCTCATCATGATATCATCATCATCTCATCATGATATCATCATCATCTCATCATGATATCATCATCATCATCATCATCATCATCTCATCATGATATCATCATCATGATATCATCATCATCTTCTCATCATGATATCATCATCATCATCATCATCATCATCATCATCTCATCATGATATCATCATCATGATCATCTCATCATGATATCATCATCATGATATCATCATCATGATATCATCATCATCATCTCATCATGATATCATCATCATCATCATCTCATCATGATATCATCAACATCATCATCATCATCATATCATCATGATATCATCATCATGATATCATCATCATCATCTCATCATGATATCATCATCATCATCATCTCATCATTCTATCATCATCATCATCTCATCATGATATCATCATCATCATCATGATATCATCATCATGATATCATCATCATGATATCATCATCATCATCATCATCATCATCATCATCATGATATCATCATCTCATCATGATATCATCATCATGATATCATCATCATCATCTCATCATGATATCATCATCATGATATCATCATCATCATCATCATGATATCATCATCATCATCATCTCATCATGATATCATCATCTCATCATGATATCATCATCTCATCATGATATCATCATCATCATCTCATCATGATATCATCATCATCATCATCATGATATCATCATCATCATCTCATCATGATATCATCATCATCATCATCTCATCATGATATCATCATCGTCATCATCATCATCTCATCATGATAGCATCATGTTATCATCATCATCATCTCATCATGATATCATCATCATCATCATCATCATCATCATCATCATCATCATCATCTCATCATGATATCAATATCATCATCATCTCATCATGATATCATCATCATCATCATCATCTCATCATGATATCATCATCATGATCATCTCATCATGATATCATCATCATCATCATCTCATCATGATATCATCATCATCATCTCATCATGATATCATCATCATCATCATCTCATCATGATATCATCATCATGATCATCTCATCATGATATCATCATCATCATCATCTCATCATGATATCATCATCATCATCTCATCATGATATCATCATCATCATCTCATCATGACATCATCATCATCATCTCATCATGATATCATCATCATGATATCATCATCATGACCATCTCATCATCATCATCATCATCTCATCATCATCATCTCATCATGATATCATCATCATCTCATCATGATATCATCATCATGATATCATCATCATCATCTCATCATGATATCATCATCATGATATCATCATCATGACCATCTCATCATCATCTCATCATGATATCATCATCATGATATCATCATCATCATCATCATCTCATTATGATATCATCATCTCATTATGATATCATCATCATGATATTGTCATCATCATCATCATCATCATCATCATCATCTCATCATCATCATCATCTCATCATGATAGCATCATGTTATCATCATCATCTCATCATCATGACCATCTCATCATCATCATCATCTCATCATGATATCATCATCATCATCTCATCATGATATCATCATCATCATCATCATGATATCATCATCATCATCATCATCTCATCATGATATCATCATCATCATCATCTCATCATGATATCATCATCGTCATCATCATCATCTCATCATGATAGCATCATGTTATCATCATCACCATCTCATCATGATATCATCATCATCATCATCATCATCATCATCATCATCATCATCATCTCATCATGATATCAATATCATCATCATCTCATCATGATATCATCATCATCATCATCATCATCATCTCATCATGATATCATCATCATGATCATCTCATCATGATATCATCATCATCATCATCTCATCATGATATCATCATCATCATCTCATCATGATATCATCATCATCTTCTCATCATGATATCATCATGATATCATCATCATCATCATGATATCATCATCATCATCTCATCATGATATCATCATCATCATCTCATCATGATATCATCATCATCATCTCATCATTCTATCATCATCATGATATCATCACCATCATCTCATCATGATATCATCATCATGATATCATCATCATCATCATCATCATCATCATCATCATCTCATCATGTTATCATCATCATCATCTCATCATTCTATCATCATCATGATATCATCACCATCATCTCATCATGATATCATCATCATGATATCATCATCATCATCATCATCATCATCATCTCATCATGATATCATCATCTCATCATGATATCATCATCTCATCATGATATCATCATCATCATGATATCATCATCGTCATCATCTCATCATGATAACATCATCATCATGATATCATCATCATCATCATCTCATCATGATATCATCATCATCATCATCATCATCTCATCATGATATCATCATCATCATCTCATCATCATGACCATCTCATCATCGTCATCATCTCATCATGATATCATCATCATAATCTCATCATGATATCATCATCATGATATCATCATCATCATCATCATCTCATCATGATATCATCATCATCATCATCATCATCATCATCTCATCATGATATCATCATCATCATCTCATCATCATGACCATCTCATCATCATCTCATCATGATATCATCATCATCATCATCATCATCATCATCATCATCATCATCTCATCATGATATCATCTTCATGATATCATCATCATGACCATCTCATCATCATCATCATACCATCATCATCATCTCATCATGATATCATCATCATCATCTCATCATGATATCATCATCATGATATTATCATCATCATCATCTCATCATGATATCATCATCATGATATCATCATCATCATCTCATCATGATATCATCATCATGATATCACCATCATCATCATCATTTCATCATGATATCATCATCATCATCATCTCATCATGATATCATCATCAATATATCATCATCATCATCATCATCTCATTATGATATCATCATCATGATATCATCATCATCATCATCATCATCATCATCAACTCATCATGATATCATCATCTCATCATGATATCATCATCATGATATCATCATCATCATCTCATCATGATATCATCATCATCATCATCATCATCATCATCATCTCATCATGATATCATCATCATGATATCATCTTCATCATCATCTCATCATGATATCATCATCATCATCTCATCATGATATCATCATCATGATATCATCATCATCATAATCATCTCATCATGATATCATCATCATCATCTCATCATGATATCCTCATCATCATCATCTCATCATGATATCATCATCTCATCATGATATCATCATCATCTCATCATGATATCATCATCATCTCATCATGATATCATCATCATCTCATCATGATATCATCATCATCATCATCATCATCATCATCATCTCATCATGATATCAATATCATCATCATCTCATCATGATATCATCATCATCATCATCTCATCATGATATCATCATCATCTCATCATGATATCATCATCATCTCATCATGATATCATCATCATCATCATCATCATCTCATCATGATATCATCATCATGATATCATCATCATCTTCTCATCATGATATCATCATCATCATCATCATCATCATCTCATCATGATATCATCATCATGATCATCTCATCATGATATCATCATCATGATATCATCATCATGATATCATCATCATCATCTCATCATGATATCATCATCATCATCATCTCATCATGATATCATCAACATCATCATCATCATCATCATATCATCATGATATCATCATCATGATATCATCATCATCATCTCATCATGATATCATCATCATCATCATCTCATCATTCTATCATCATCATCATCTCATCATGATATCATCATCATCATCATGATATCATCATCATGATATCATCATCATGATATCATCATCATCATCATCATCATCATCATCATCATGATATCATCATCTCATCATGATATCATCATCATGATATCATCATCATCATCTCATCATGATATCATCATCATGATATCATCATCATCATCATCATGATATCATCATCATCATCATCTCATCATGATATCATCATCTCATCATGATATCATCATCTCATCATGATATCATCATCATCATCTCATCATGATATCATCATCATCATCATCATGATATCATCATCATCATCTCATCATGATATCATCATCATCATCATCTCATCATGATATCATCATCGTCATCATCATCATCTCATCATGATAGCATCATGTTATCATCATCATCATCTCATCATGATATCATCATCATCATCATCATCATCATCATCATCATCTCATCATGATATCAATATCATCATCATCTCATCATGATATCATCATCATCATCATCATCTCATCATGATATCATCATCATGATCATCTCATCATGATATCATCATCATCATCATCTCATCATGATATCATCATCATCATCTCATCATGATATCATCATCATCATCATCTCATCATGATATCATCATCATGATCATCTCATCATGATATCATCATCATCATCATCTCATCATGATATCATCATCATCATCTCATCATGATATCATCATCATCATCTCATCATGACATCATCATCATCATCTCATCATGATATCATCATCATGATATCATCATCATGACCATCTCATCATCATCATCATCATCTCATCATCATCATCTCATCATGATATCATCATCATCTCATCATGATATCATCATCATGATATCATCATCATCATCTCATCATGATATCATCATCATGATATCATCATCATGACCATCTCATCATCATCTCATCATGATATCATCATCATGATATCATCATCATCATCATCATCTCATTATGATATCATCATCTCATTATGATATCATCATCATGATATTGTCATCATCATCATCATCATCATCATCATCATCTCATCATCATCATCATCTCATCATGATAGCATCATGTTATCATCATCATCTCATCATCATGACCATCTCATCATCATCATCATCTCATCATGATATCATCATCATCATCTCATCATGATATCATCATCATCATCATCATGATATCATCATCATCATCATCATCTCATCATGATATCATCATCATCATCATCTCATCATGATATCATCATCGTCATCATCATCATCTCATCATGATAGCATCATGTTATCATCATCACCATCTCATCATGATATCATCATCATCATCATCATCATCATCATCATCATCATCATCATCATCATCATCATCTCATCATGATATCAATATCATCATCATCTCATCATGATATCATCATCATCATCATCATCATCATCTCATCATGATATCATCATCATGATCATCTCATCATGATATCATCATCATCATCATCTCATCATGATATCATCATCATCATCTCATCATGATATCATCATCATCTTCTCATCATGATATCATCATGATATCATCATCATCATCATGATATCATCATCATCATCTCATCATGATATCATCATCATCATCTCATCATGATATCATCATCATCATCTCATCATTCTATCATCATCATGATATCATCACCATCATCTCATCATGATATCATCATCATGATATCATCATCATCATCATCATCATCATCATCATCATCATCATCTCATCATGTTATCATCATCATCATCTCATCATTCTATCATCATCATGATATCATCACCATCATCTCATCATGATATCATCATCATGATATCATCATCATCATCATCATCATCATCATCTCATCATGATATCATCATCTCATCATGATATCATCATCTCATCATGATATCATCATCATCATGATATCATCATCATCATCATCTCATCATGATATCATCATCATCATGATATCATCATCATCATCATCTCATCATGATATCATCATCATCATCATCATCATCTCATCATGATATCATCATCATCATCTCATCATCATGACCATCTCATCATCGTCATCATCTCATCATGATATCATCATCATAATCTCATCATGATATCATCATCATGATATCATCATCATCATCATCATCTCATCATGATATCATCATCATCATCATCATCATCATCATCTCATCATGATATCATCATCATCATCTCATCATCATGACCATCTCATCATCATCTCATCATGATATCATCATCATCATCATCATCATCATCATCATCATCATCATCATCATCTCATCATGATATCATCTTCATGATATCATCATCATGACCATCTCATCATCATCATCATACCATCATCATCATCTCATCATGATATCATCATCATCATCTCATCATGATATCATCATCATGATATTATCATCATCATCATCTCATCATGATATCATCATCATGATATCATCATCATCATCTCATCATGATATCATCATCATGATATCACCATCATCATCATCATTTCATCATGATATCATCATCATCATCATCTCATCATGATATCATCATCAATATATCATCATCATCATCATCATCTCATTATGATATCATCATCATGATATCATCATCATCATCATCATCATCATCATCAACTCATCATGATATCATCATCTCATCATGATATCATCATCATGATATCATCATCATCATCTCATCATGATATCATCATCATCATCATCATCATCATCATCATCTCATCATGATATCATCATCATGATATCATCTTCATCATCATCTCATCATGATATCATCATCATCATCTCATCATGATATCATCATCATGATATCATCATCATCATAATCATCTCATCATGATATCATCATCATCATCTCATCATGATATCCTCATCATCATCATCTCATCATGATATCATCATCTCATCATGATATCATCATCATCTCATCATGATATCATCATCATCTCATCATGATATCATCATCATCTCATCATGATATCATCATCATCATCATCATCATCATCATCATCTCATCATGATATCAATATCATCATCATCTCATCATGATATCATCATCATCATCATCTCATCATGATATCATCATCATCTCATCATGATATCATCATCATCTCATCATGATATCATCATCATCATCATCATCATCTCATCATGATATCATCATCATGATATCATCATCATCTTCTCATCATGATATCATCATCATCATCATCATCATCATCATCATCTCATCATGATATCATCATCATGATCATCTCATCATGATATCATCATCATGATATCATCATCATGATATCATCATCATCATCTCATCATGATATCATCATCATCATCATCTCATCATGATATCATCAACATCATCATCATCATCATATCATCATGATATCATCATCATGATATCATCATCATCATCTCATCATGATATCATCATCATCATCATCTCATCATTCTATCATCATCATCATCTCATCATGATATCATCATCATCATCATGATATCATCATCATGATATCATCATCATGATATCATCATCATCATCATCATCATCATCATCATGATATCATCATCTCATCATGATATCATCATCATGATATCATCATCATCATCTCATCATGATATCATCATCATGATATCATCATCATCATCATCATGATATCATCATCATCATCATCTCATCATGATATCATCATCTCATCATGATATCATCATCTCATCATGATATCATCATCATCATCTCATCATGATATCATCATCATCATCATCATGATATCATCATCATCATCTCATCATGATATCATCATCATCATCATCTCATCATGATATCATCATCGTCATCATCATCATCTCATCATGATAGCATCATGTTATCATCATCATCATCTCATCATGATATCATCATCATCATCATCATCATCATCATCATCATCTCATCATGATATCAATATCATCATCATCTCATCATGATATCATCATCATCATCATCATCTCATCATGATATCATCATCATGATCATCTCATCATGATATCATCATCATCATCATCTCATCATGATATCATCATCATCATCTCATCATGATATCATCATCATCATCATCTCATCATGATATCATCATCATGATCATCTCATCATGATATCATCATCATCATCATCTCATCATGATATCATCATCATCATCTCATCATGATATCATCATCATCATCTCATCATGACATCATCATCATCATCTCATCATGATATCATCATCATGATATCATCATCATGACCATCTCATCATCATCATCATCATCTCATCATCATCATCTCATCATGATATCATCATCATCTCATCATGATATCATCATCATGATATCATCATCATCATCTCATCATGATATCATCATCATGATATCATCATCATGACCATCTCATCATCATCTCATCATGATATCATCATCATGATATCATCATCATCATCATCATCTCATTATGATATCATCATCTCATTATGATATCATCATCATGATATTGTCATCATCATCATCATCATCATCATCATCATCTCATCATCATCATCATCTCATCATGATAGCATCATGTTATCATCATCATCTCATCATCATGACCATCTCATCATCATCATCATCTCATCATGATATCATCATCATCATCTCATCATGATATCATCATCATCATCATCATGATATCATCATCATCATCATCATCTCATCATGATATCATCATCATCATCATCTCATCATGATATCATCATCGTCATCATCATCATCTCATCATGATAGCATCATGTTATCATCATCACCATCTCATCATGATATCATCATCATCATCATCATCATCATCATCATCATCATCATCATCATCATCATCATCATCTCATCATGATATCAATATCATCATCATCTCATCATGATATCATCATCATCATCATCATCATCATCTCATCATGATATCATCATCATGATCATCTCATCATGATATCATCATCATCATCATCTCATCATGATATCATCATCATCATCTCATCATGATATCATCATCATCTTCTCATCATGATATCATCATGATATCATCATCATCATCATGATATCATCATCATCATCTCATCATGATATCATCATCATCATCTCATCATGATATCATCATCATCATCTCATCATTCTATCATCATCATGATATCATCACCATCATCTCATCATGATATCATCATCATGATATCATCATCATCATCATCATCATCATCATCATCATCATCATCTCATCATGTTATCATCATCATCATCTCATCATTCTATCATCATCATGATATCATCACCATCATCTCATCATGATATCATCATCATGATATCATCATCATCATCATCATCATCATCATCTCATCATGATATCATCATCTCATCATGATATCATCATCTCATCATGATATCATCATCATCATGATATCATCATCGTCATCATCTCATCATGATATCATCATCATCATGATATCATCATCATCATCATCTCATCATGATATCATCATCATCATCATCATCATCTCATCATGATATCATCATCATCATCTCATCATCATGACCATCTCATCATCGTCATCATCTCATCATGATATCATCATCATAATCTCATCATGATATCATCATCATGATATCATCATCATCATCATCATCTCATCATGATATCATCATCATCATCATCATCATCATCATCTCATCATGATATCATCATCATCATCTCATCATCATGACCATCTCATCATCATCTCATCATGATATCATCATCATCATCATCATCATCATCATCATCATCATCATCTCATCATGATATCATCTTCATGATATCATCATCATGACCATCTCATCATCATCATCATACCATCATCATCATCTCATCATGATATCATCATCATCATCTCATCATGATATCATCATCATGATATTATCATCATCATCATCTCATCATGATATCATCATCATGATATCATCATCATCATCTCATCATGATATCATCATCATGATATCACCATCATCATCATCATTTCATCATGATATCATCATCATCATCATCTCATCATGATATCATCATCAATATATCATCATCATCATCATCATCTCATTATGATATCATCATCATGATATCATCATCATCATCATCATCATCATCATCAACTCATCATGATATCATCATCTCATCATGATATCATCATCATGATATCATCATCATCATCTCATCATGATATCATCATCATCATCATCATCATCATCATCATCTCATCATGATATCATCATCATGATATCATCTTCATCATCATCTCATCATGATATCATCATCATCATCTCATCATGATATCATCATCATGATATCATCATCATCATAATCATCTCATCATGATATCATCATCATCATCTCATCATGATATCCTCATCATCATCATCTCATCATGATATCATCATCTCATCATGATATCATCATCATCTCATCATGATATCATCATCATGATATCATCATCATCATCATCATCATCATCAACATCATCATCATCATCTCATTATGATATCATCATCATGATATCATCATCATCATCATCTCATCATGATATTATCATCATCATCATCATCATAATCATCATCATCATCATCATCATCTCATCATGATATCATCATCTCATCATATCATCATCATGATATCATCATCATCATCTCATCATGATATCATCATCATCATCATCATCATAATATCATCATCATCATCATCTCATCATGATATCATCATCATGATATCATCATCATCATCATCATCATCTCATCATGATATCATCATCATCATCTCATCATCATCATCTCATCATGATACCATCATATTCATCATCTCATCATGATATCATCATCATCTCATCACGATGTCATCATCATCATCTCATCATGATATCATCATCATCATCATCTCATCATGATATCATCATCATCATCTCATCATGATATCCTCATCATGATCATCTCATCATGATATCATCATCATGATATCATCATCATCATCATCATCATCATCATCATCATCATCATCATCATCTCATCATGATATCATCATCATCATCTCATCATCATCATCTCATCATGATACCATCATATTCATCATCTCATCATGATATCATCATCATCTCATCACGATGTCATCATCATCATCATCATCTCATCATGATATCATCATCATCATCATCATCATCATCATCATCATCATTATCTCATCATGATATCATCATCATCATCTCATCATGATATCATCATTATTATCATCTCATCATGATATCATCATTATCATTTCATCATGATATCATCATCATCATCTCATCATGATACCATCATATTCATCATCTCATCATGATATCATCATCATCTCATCACGATGTCATCATCATCATCTCATCATGATATCATCATCATCATCATCTCATCATGATATCATCATCATCATCTCATCATGATATCCTCATCATGATCATCTCATCATGATATCATCATCATGATATCATCATCATCATCATCATCATCATCATCATCATCATCATCATCATCTCATCATGATATCATCATCATCATCTCATCATCATCATCTCATCATGATACCATCATATTCATCATCTCATCATGATATCATCATCATCTCATCACGATGTCATCATCATCATCATCATCTCATCATGATATCATCATCATCATCATCATCATCATCATCATCATCATCTCATCATGATATCATCATCATCATCTCATCATGATATCATCATTATTATCATCTCATCATGATATCATCATTATCATTTCATCATGATATCATCATCATCATTTCATCATGATATCATCATCATGATATCATCATCATCATCATCTCATCATGATATCATCATCATGATATCATCATCATCATCATCATCATCTCATCATGATATCATCATCATCTCATCATGATATCATCATCATCTCATCATGATATCATCATCATCTCATCATGATACCATCATCATCATCATCATGATATCATCATCATCATCATCATCTCATCATGATATCATCATCATCATCTCATCATGATATCATCATCATGATCATCTCATCATGATATCATCATCATCATCATCATCATCATCATCATCATCTCATCATGATATCAATATCATCATCATCTCATCATGATATCATCATCATCATCATCTCATCATGATATCATCATCATCTCATCATGATATCATCATCATCTCATCATGATATCATCATCATCATCTCATCATGATATCATCATCATGATATCATCATCATCTTCTCATCATGATATCATCATCATCATCATCATCATCATCATCATCATCTCATCATGATATCATCATCATGATCATCTCATCATGATATCATCATCATGATATCATCATCATGATATCATCATCATCATCTCATCATGATATCATCATCATCATCATCTCATCATGATATCATCAACATCATCATCATCATCATCATATCATCATGATATCATCATCATGATATCATCATCATCATCGCATCATGATATCATCATCATCATCTCATCATTCTATCATCATCATGATATCATCATCATCATCTCATCATGATATCATCATCATGATATCATCATCATCATCATCATCATCATCATCTCATCATGATATCATCATCTCATCATGGTATCATCATCATGATATCATCATCATCATCTCATCATGATATCATCATCATGATATCATCATCATCATCATCATGATATCATCATCATCATCATCTCATCATGATATCATCATCTCATCATGATATCATCATCTCATCATGATATCATCATCATGACATCATCATCATCATCATCTCATCATGATATCATCATCATCATCATCATCTCATCATGATATCATCATCATCATCATCTCATCATGATATCATCATCATGATATCATCATCATCATCTCATCATGATATCATCATCATGATATCATCATCATGATATCATTATCATGATATCATCATCATGATATCATCATCATGATATCATCATCATGATATCATCATCATCATCTCATCATGATATCATCATCATGATATCATCATCATCATCATCATCTCATCATGATATCATCATCATGATATCATCATCATCATCATGATATCATCATCATCATCATCATCATTTCATCATGATATCATCATCTCATCATGATATCATCATCATTATATCATCATCATCATCATCATCATCATCATCATCATCATCATCATCTCATTATGATATCATCATCGTGATATCATCATCATCATCTCATCATGATATCATCATCATCATCATCATCATCATCTCATCATGATATCATCATCTCATCATGATATCATCATCTCATCATGATATCATCATCATTACATCATCATCATCATCATCATCATCATCATCATCTCATTATGATATCATCATCGTGATATCATCATCATCATCATGATATCATCATCATCATCATCATCATTTCATCATGATATCATCATCTCATCATGATATCATCATCATTATATCATCATCATCATCATCATCATCATCATCATCATCTCATTATGATATCATCATCGTGATATCATCATCATCATCTCATCATGATATCATCATCATCATCATCATCATCATCTCATCATGATATCATCATCTCATCATGATATCATCATCTCATCATGATATCATCATCATTACATCATCATCATCATCATCATCATCATCATCATCATCATCATCATCTCATTATGATATCATCATCGTGATATCATCATCATCATCTCATCATGATATCATCATCATCATCATCATCATCATCATCATCTCATCATGATATCATCATCTCATCATGATATCATCATCATGATATCATCATCATCATCTCATCATGATATCATCATCATGATTTCATCATCATCATCATCATCATCATCTCATCATGATATCATCATTATATCATAATTATCATCATCTCATCATGATATCATCATCATGATATCATCATCATCATCATCATCTCATCATGACGTCATCATCATCATCATCATCTCATCATGATATCATCATCATTATATCATCATCATTATCATCATCATCATCATCATCATCATCATCATCATCTCATTATGATATCATCATCATGATATCATAATCATCATCATCATTTCATCATGATATCATCATCATCATCATCATCATCTCATCATGATGTCATCATCATCATCATCATCATCTCATCATGATATCATCATCATTATATCATCATCATTATCATCATCATCATCTCATTATGATATCATCATCATGATATCATCATCATCATCATCATCATTTCATCATGATATCATCATCATGATATCATCATGATCATCTCATCATGATATCATCATCATGATATCATCATCATCATCTCATTATGATATCATCATCATCTCATCATGTTATCGATATCATCATCATCTCATCATGATATCATCATCATGATCATCTCATCATGATATCATCATGATCATCTCATCATGATATCATCATCATGATATCATCATCATCATCTCATCATGATATCATCATCATCATCATCTCATCATGATATCATCATCATCATTATCATCTCATCGTGATATTATCATCATCATCTCATCATGATATCATCATCATGATCATCTCATCATGATATCATCATCATGATATCATCATCATCATCTCATCATGATATCATCATCATGATATCATCATCATCATCATCATCATTTCATCATGATATCATCATCTCATCATGATATCATCATCATTATATCATCATCATCATCATCATCATCATCATCATCATCATCATCATCTCATTATGATATCATCATCGTGATATCATCATCATCATCTCATCATGATATCATCATCATCATCATCATCATCTCATCATGATATCATCATCTCATCATGATATCATCATCATCATCATCATCTCATTATGATATCATCATCGTGATATCATCATCATCATCTCATCATGATATCATCATCATCATCATCATCATCATCATCTCATCATGATATCATCATCTCATCATGATATCATCATCATGATATCATCATCATCATCTCATCATTTTATCATCATCATGATCATCTCATCATGATATCATCATCATTATCATCTCATCATGATATCATCATTATCATCTCATCATGATATCATCATCATGATATCATCATCATCATCATCTCATCATGATATCATCATCATCATTATCATCTCATCATGATATCATCATCATCATCATCTGATCATGATATCATCATCATGATCATCTCATCATGATATCATCATCATGATATCATCATCATCATCTCATTATGATATCATCATCATCTCATCATGATATCATCATCATCTCATCATGATATCATCATCATGATATCATCATCATCATCATCTCATCATGATATCATCATCATCATTATCATCTCATCGTGATATCATCATCATCATCATCATCATCTCATCATGATATCATCATCATGATATCATCATCATCATCTCATCATGATACCATCATCATCATCATCTCAGCATGATATCATCATCATCATCATCTCATCATATCATCATCATGATATCATCATCATCATCATCATCATCATCATCATCTCATCATGATATCATCATCATAATCTCATCATGATATCATCATCATGATATCATCATCATCATTATCATCATCATCTCATCATGATATCATCATCATGATATCATCATCATCATCATCTCATCATGATATCATCATCATCATCATCATCATCATCATCATCATCATCATTATCATCTCATCATGATATCATCATCATCATCTCATCATGATATCATCATCATTATATCATCATCATCATCATCATGATATCATCATCTCATCATGATATCATCATCATCATCATCATCATCATCATCATCATCATCTCATCATGATATCATCATCATGATATCATCATCATCATCATCATCATCTCATCATGATGTCATCATCATCATCATCATCATCTCATCATGATATCATCATCATGATATCATCATCATCATCATCTCATCATGATATCATCATCATCATCGCATCATGATATCATCATAATCATCATCTCATCATGATATCATCATCATGATATCATCATCTCATCATGATATCATCATCATAATCTCATCATGATATCATCATCATGATATCAGCATCATCATTATCATCATCATCTCATCATGATATCATCATCATGATATCATCATCATCATCATCTCATCATGATATCATCATCATCATCATCTCATCATCATCATCATCATCATCATCATCATCTCATCATGATATCATCATCATCATCATCTCATCATGATATCATCATCATTATATCATCATCATCATCATCATGATATCATCATCTCATCATGATATCATCATCATCATCATCATCATCATCATCTCATCATGATATCATCATCATGATATCATCATCATCATCATCATCATTTCATCATGATGTCATCATCATCATCATCATCTCATCATGATATCATCATCATGATATCATCATCATCATCTCATCATGATATCATCATCTCATCATGATATCATCATCATCATCTCATCATGATATCATCATAATCATCATCTCATCATGATATCATCATCATGATATCATCATCTCATCATCATCATCTCATCATGATATCATCATCATTATCTCATCATGATATCATCATCATCATCTCATCATCTTCATCTCATCATGATACCATCATATTCATCATCTCATCATGATATCGTCATCATCTCATCATGATGTCATCATCATCATCATCATCATCATCTCATCATGACATCATCATCATCATCTCATCATGATATCATCATCATGATATCATCATCATGACCATCTCATCATCATCATCATCATCATCTCATCATCATCATCTCATCATGATATCATCATCATCTCATCATGATATCATCATCATGATATCATCATCATCATCTCATCATGATATCATCATCATGATATCATCATCATGACCATCTCATCATCATCTCATCATGATATCATCATCATGATATCATCATCATCATCATCATCATCTCATTATGATATCATCATCTCATTATGATATCATCATCATGATATTGTCATCATCATCATCATCATCATCATCATCTCATCATCATCATCATCTCATCATGATATCATCATCATCATCATCTCATCATCATGACCATCTCATCATCATCATCATCTCATCATGATATCATCATCATCATCTCATCATGATATCATCATCATCATCATCATGATATCATCATCATCATCATCATCTCATCATGATATCATCATCATCATCATCATCTCATCATGATATCATCATCGTCATCATCATCATCTCATCATGATAGCATCATGTTATCATCATCATCATCTCATCATGATATCATCATCATCATCATCATCATCATCATCATCATCTCATCATGATATCAATATCATCATCATCTCATCATGATATCATCATCATCATCATCATCATCTCATCATGATATCATCATCATGATCATCTCATCATGATATCATCATCATCATCATCTCATCATGATATCATCATCATCATCTCATCATGATATCATCATCATCATCATCATCTCATCATGACATCATCATCATCATCTCATCATGATATCATCATCATGATATCATCATCATGACCATCTCATCATCATCATCATCATCTCATCATCATCATCTCATCATGATATCATCATCATCTCATCATGATATCATCATCATGATATCATCATCATCATCATCTCATCATGATATCATCATCATGATATCATCATCATGACCATCTCATCATCATCTCATCATGATATCATCATCATGATATCATCATCATCATCATCATCTCATTATGATATCATCATCTCATTATGATATCATCATCATGATATTGTCATCATCATCATCATCATCATCATCTCATCATCATCATCATCTCATCATGATATCATCATCATCATCATCTCATCATCATGACCATCTCATCATCATCATCATCTCATCATGATATCATCATCATCATCTCATCATGATATCATCATCATCATCATCACGATATCATCATCATCATCATCATCATCTCATCATGATATCATCATCATCATCATCTCATCATGATATCATCATCGTCATCATCATCATCTCATCATGATAGCATCATGTTATCATCATCACCATCTCATCATGATATCATCATCATCATCATCATCATCATCATCATCTCATCATGATATCAATATCATCATCATCTCATCATGATATCATCATCATCATCATCATCATCATCATCTCATCATGATATCATCATCATGATCATCTCATCATGATATCATCATCATCATCATCTCATCATGATATCATCATCATCATCTCATCATGATATCATCATCATGATATCATCATCATCTTCTCATCATGATATCATCATGATATCATCATCATCATCATGATATCATCATCATCATCTCATCATGATATCATCATCATCATCATCATCTCATCATGATATCATCATCATCATCTCATCATTCTATCATCATCATGATATCATCACCATCATCTCATCATGATATCATCATCATGATATCATCATCATCATCATCATCATCATCATCATCATCATCATCATCATCTCATCATGTTATCATCATCATCATCTCATCATTCTATCATCATCATGATATCATCACCATCATCTCATCATGATATCATCATCATGATATCATCATCATCATCATCATCATCATCTCATCATGATATCATCATCTCATCATGATATCATCATCTCATCATGATATCATCATCATCATGATATCATCATCGTCATCATCTCATCATGATATCATCATCATCATGATATCATCATCATCATCATCATCTCATCATGATATCATCATCATCATCATCATCATCTCATCATGATATCATCATCATCATCTCATCATCATGACCATCTCATCATCATCATCATCTCATCATGATATCATCATCATAATCTCATCATGATATCATCATCATGATATCATCATCATCATCATCATCTCATCATGATATCATCATCATCATCATCATCATCATCATCATCATCATCATCTCATCATGATATCATCATCATCATCTCATCATCATGACCATCTCATCATCATCATCATCTCATCATGATATCATCATCATCATCATCATCATCTCATCATGATATCATCTTCATGATATCATCATCATGACCATCTCATCATCATCATCATACCATCATCATCATCTCATCATGATATCATCATCATCATCTCATCATGATATCATCATCATGATATCATCATCATCATCTCATCATGATATCATCATCATGATATCATCATCATCATCTCATCATGATATCATCATCATGATATCACCATCATCATCATCATTTCATCATGATATCATCATCATCATCATCTCATCATGATATCATCATCAATATATCATCATCATCATCTCATTATGATATCATCATCATGATATCATCATCATCATCATCATCATCATCTCATCATGATATCATCATCTCATCATGATATCATCATCATCATCTCATCATGATATCATCATCATCATCATCATCATCATCTCATCATGATATCATCATCATGATATCATCTTCATCATCATCTCATCATGATATCATCATCATCATCTCATCATGATATCATCATCATGATATCATCATCATCATAATCATCTCATCATGATATCATCATCATCATCTCATCATGATATCCTCATCATCATCATCTCATCATGATATCATCATCTCATCATGATATCATCATCATCTCATCATGATATCATCATCATGATATCATCATCATCATCATCATCATCATCATCAACATCATCATCATCATCTCATTATGATATCATCATCATGATATCATCATCATCATCATCTCATCATGATATTATCATCATCATCATCATCATAATCATCATCATCATCATCTCATCATGATATCATCATCTCATCATATCATCATCATGATATCATCATCATCATCTCATCATGATATCATCATCATCATCATCATCATCATAATATCATCATCATCTCATCATGATATCATCATCATGATATCATCATCATCATCATCATCATCATCATCATCTCATCATGATATCATCATCATCATCTCATCATCATCATCTCATCATGATACCATCATATTCATCATCTCATCATGATATCATCATCATCTCATCACGATGTCATCATCATCATCATCATCTCATCATGATATCATCATCATCATCATCATCATCATCATCATCATCATCATCTCATCATGATATCATCATCATCTCATCATGATATCATCATCATGATATCATCATCATCATCATCATCATCATCATCATCATCATCATCATCTCATCATGATATCATCATCATCATCTCATCATCATCATCTCATCATTATACCATCATATTCATCATCTCATCATGATATCATCATCATCTCATCACGATGTCATCATCATCATCATCATCTCATCATGATATCATCATCATCATCATCATCATCATCATCTCATCATGATATCATCATCATCATCTCATCATGATATCATCATCATTATCATCTCATCATGATATCATCATTATCATTTCATCATGATATCATCATCATCATTTCATCATGATATCATCATCATGATAACATCATCATCATCATCTCATCATGATATCATCATCATCATCATCATCATCATCATCATCATCATCTCATCGTGATATCATCATCATCATCTCATCATGGTATCATCATCATGATCATCTCATCATGATATCATCATCATGATATCATCATCATCATCATCTCATTATGATACCATCATCTTTATCATCATGATATCATCATCATCTCATCATGATATCATCATCATCATCTCATCATGATATCATCATCATGATCATGTCAACCTGATATCATCATCATGATATCATCATCATCATCTCATCATGATATCATCATCATCTCATCATGATATCATCATCATCTCATCATGATATCATCATCATCATCTCATCATGATATCATCATCATGATATCATCATCATCATCATCATCTCATCATGATATCATCATTATCTCATCATGATATCATCATCATCTCATCATGATATCATCATCATCATCTCATCATGATACCATCATCATCATCATCATGATATCATCATCATCATCATCATCTCATCATCATCATCTCATCATGATATCATCATCATCTCATCATGATATCATCATCATCTCATCATGATATCATCATCATCATCTCATCATGATATCATCATCATGATATCATCATCATCATCATCATCATCATCATCTCATCATGATATCATCATCATCTCATCATGATATCATCATCATCTCATCATGATATCATCATCATCATCATCATCATCATCATCATCTCATCATGATATCAATATCATCATCATCTCATCATGATATCATCATCATCATCATCTCATCATGATATCATCATCATCTCATCATGATATCATCATCATCTCATCATGATATCATCATCATCATCATCATCATCTCATCATGATATCATCATCATGATATCATCATCATCTTCTCATCATGATATCATCATCATCATCATCATCATCATCATCTCATCATGATATCATCATCATGATCATCTCATCATGATATCATCATCATGATATCATCATCATCATCTCATCATGATATCATCATCATCATCATCTCATCATGATATCATCAACATCATCATCATCATCATCATATCATCATGATATCATCATCATGATATCATCATCATGATATCATCATCATCATCTCATCATGATATCATCATCATCATCATCTCATCATTCTATCATCATCATGATATCATCATCATCATCTCATCATGATATCATCATCATGATATCATCATCATCATCATCATCATCATCATCATCATCATCATCATCATCATCATCATCATCTCATCATGATATCATCATCTCATCATGATATCATCATCATGATATCATCATCATCATCTCATCATGATATCATCATCATGATATCATCATCATCATCATCATGATATCATCATCATCATCATCTCATCATGATATCATCATCTCATCATGATATCATCATCTCATCATGATATCATCATCATGACATCATTATCATCATCATCTCATCATGATATCATCATCATCATCTCATCATGTTATCATCATCATCATCTCATCATGATATCATCATCATCATCATCATCATCTCATCATGATATCAATATCATCATCATCTCATCATGATATCATCATCATCATCATCATCTCATCATGATATCATCATCATGATCATCTCATCATGATATCATCATCATCATCATCTCATCATGATATCATCATCATCATCTCATCATGATATCATCATCATCATCATCTCATCATGACATCATCATCATCATCTCATCATGATATCATCATCATGATATCATCATCATGACCATCTCATCATCATCATCATCATCTCATCATCATCATCTCATCATGATATCATCATCATCTCATCATGATATCATCATCATCATCTCATCATGATATCATCATCATCATCATCATGATATCATCATCATCATCATCATCTCATCATGATATCATCATCATCATCATCATCTCATCATGATATCATCATCGTCATCATCATCATCTCATCATGATAGCATCATGTTATCATCATCATCATCTCATCATGATATCATCATCATCATCATCATCTCATCATCATCATCTCATCATGATATCATCATCATCTCATCATGATATCATCATCATCATCTCATCATGATATCATCATCATCATCATCATGATATCATCATCATCATCATCATCATCTCATCATGATATCATCATCATCATCATCATCTCATCATGATATCATCATCATCATCATCTCATCATGATAGCATCATGTTATCATCATCATCATCTCATCATGATATCATCATCATCATCATCATCATCATCATCATCATCTCATCATGATATCAATATCATCATCATCTCATCATGATATCATCATCATCATCATCATCATCATCTCATCATGATATCATCATCATGATCATCTCATCATGATATCATCATCATCATCATCTCATCATGATATCATCATCATCATCTCATCATGATATCATCATCATCATCATCATCTCATCATGACATCATCATCATCATCTCATCATGATATCATCATCATGATATCATCATCATGACCATCTCATCATCATCATCATCATCTCATCATCATCATCTCATCATGATATCATCATCATCTCATCATGATATCATCATCATGATATCATCATCATCATCATCATCTCATCATGATATCATCATCATGATATCATCATCATGACCATCTCATCATCATCTCATCATGATATCATCATCATGATATCATCATCATCATCATCATCTCATTATGATATCATCATCTCATTATGATATCATCATCATGATATTGTCATCATCATCATCATCATCATCATCTCATCATCATCATCATCTCATCATGATATCATCATCATCATCATCTCATCATCATGACCATCTCATCATCATCATCATCTCATCATGATATCATCATCATCATCTCATCATGATATCATCATCATCATCATCACGATATCATCATCATCATCATCATCTCATCATGATATCATCATCATCATCATCTCATCATGATATCATCATCGTCATCATCATCATCTCATCATGATAGCATCATGTTATCATCATCACCATCTCATCATGATATCATCATCATCATCATCATCATCATCATCATCATCTCATCATGATATCAATATCATCATCATCTCATCATGATATCATCATCATCATCATCATCATCATCTCATCATGATATCATCATCATGATCATCTCATCATGATATCATCATCATCATCATCTCATCATGATATCATCATCATCATCTCATCATGATATCATCATCATGATATCATCATCATCTTCTCATCATGATATCATCATGATATCATCATCATCATCATGATATCATCATCATCATCTCATCATGATATCATCATCATCATCATCATCTCATCATGATATCATCATCATCATCTCATCATTCTATCATCATCATGATATCATCACCATCATCTCATCATGATATCATCATCATGATATCATCATCATCATCATCATCATCATCATCATCATCATCATCTCATCATGTTATCATCATCATCATCTCATCATTCTATCATCATCATGATATCATCACCATCATCTCATCATGATATCATCATCATGATATCATCATCATCATCATCATCATCATCATCATCTCATCATGATATCATCATCTCATCATGATATCATCATCTCATCATGATATCATCATCATCATGATATCATCATCGTCATCATCTCATCATGATATCATCATCATCATGATATCATCATCATCATCATCATCTCATCATGATATCATCATCATCATCATCATCATCTCATCATGATATCATCATCATCATCTCATCATCATGACCATCTCATCATCATCATCATCTCATCATGATATCATCATCATAATCTCATCATGATATCATCATCATGATATCATCATCATCATCATCATCTCATCATGATATCATCATCATCATCATCATCATCATCATCATCATCATCTCATCATGATATCATCATCATCATCTCATCATCATGACCATCTCATCATCATCATCATCTCATCATGATATCATCATCATCATCATCATCATCATCTCATCATGATATCATCTTCATGATATCATCATCATGACCATCTCATCATCATCATCATACCATCATCATCATCTCATCATGATATCATCATCATCATCTCATCATGATATCATCATCATGATATCATCATCATCATCTCATCATGATATCATCATCATGATATCATCATCATCATCTCATCATGATATCATCATCATGATATCACCATCATCATCATCATTTCATCATGATATCATCATCATCATCATCTCATCATTATATCATCATCAATATATCATCATCATCATCTCATTATGATATCATCATCATGATATCATCATCATCATCATCATCATCTCATCATGATATCATCATCTCATCATGATATCATCATCATCATCTCATCATGATATCATCATCATCATCATCATCATCATCATCATCTCATCATGATATCATCATCATGATATCATCTTCATCATCATCTCATCATGATATCATCATCATCATCTCATCATGATATCATCATCATGATATCATCATGATATCATCATCATGATATCATCATCATCATAATCATCTCATCATGATATCATCATCATCATCTCATCATGATATCCTCATCATCATCATCTCATCATGATATCATCATCTCATCATGATATCATCATCATCTCATCATGATATCATCATCATGATATCATCATCATCATCATCATCATCATCATCAACATCATCATCATCATCTCATTATGATATCATCATCATGATATCATCATCATCATCATCTCATCATGATATTATCATCATCATCATCATCATAATCATCATCATCATCATCATCATCTCATCATGATATCATCATCTCATCATATCATCATCATGATATCATCATCATCATCTCATCATGATATCATCATCATCATCATCATCATCATAATATCATCATCATCATCATCTCATCATGATATCATCATCATCATCATCTCATCATGATATCATCATCATCATCATCATGATATCATCATCATCATCATCATCATCTCATCATGATATCATCATCATCATCATCTCATCATGATATCATCATCGTCATCATCATCATCTCATCATGATAGCATCATCATCATCTCATCATGATATCATCATCATCATCATCATCATCATCATCATCTCATCATGATATCATCATCATCATCTCATCATCATCATCTCATCATGATACCATCATATTCATCATCTCATCATGATATCATCATCATCTCATCACGATGTCATCATCATCATCATCATCTCATCATGATATCATCATCATCATCATCATCATCATCATCATCATCTCATCATGATATCATCATCATCTCATCATGATATCATCATCATGATATCATCATCATCATCATCATCATCATCATCATCTCATCATGATATCATCATCATCATCTCATCATCATCATCTCATCATTATACCATCATATTCATCATCTCATCATGATATCATCATCATCTCATCACGATGTCATCATCATCATCATCATCTCATCATGATATCATCATCATCATCATCATCATCATCATCATCTCATCATGATATCATCATCATCATCTCATCATGATATCATCATCATTATCATCTCATCATGATATCATCATTATCATTTCATCATGATATCATCATCATCATTTCATCATGATATCATCATCATGATATCATCATCATCATCATCTCATCATGATATCATCATCATCATCATCATCATCATCATCATCATCTCATCGTGATATCATCATCATCATCTCATCATGGTATCATCATCATGATCATCTCATCATGATATCATCATCATGATATCATCATCATGATATCATCATCATCATCATCTCATTATGATACCATCATCTTTATCATCATGATATCATCATCATCATCATCTCATCATGATATCATCATCATCATCTCATCATGATATCATCATCATGATCATGTCAACCTGATATCATCATCATGATATCATCATCATCATCTCATCATGATATCATCATCATCTCATCATGATATCATCATCATCTCATCATGATATCATCATCATCATCTCATCATGATATCATCATCATGATATCATCATCATCATCATCATCTCATCATGATATCATCATTATCTCATCATGATATCATCATCATCTCATCATGATATCATCATCATCATCTCATCATGATACCATCATCATCCTCATCATGATATCATCATCATCATCATCATCTCATCATGATATCATCATCATCATCTCATCATGATATCATCATCATCTCATCATGATATCATCATCATCTCATCATGATATCATCATCATCATCTCATCATGATATCATCATCATGATATCATCATCATCATCATCATCATCTCATCATGATATCATCATCATCTCATCATGATATCATCATCATCTCATCATGATATCATCATCATCATCATCATCATCATCATCTCATCATGATATCAATATCATCATCATCTCATCATGATATCATCATCATCATCATCTCATCATGATATCATCATCATCTCATCATGATATCATCATCATCTCATCATGATATCATCATCATCATCATCATCAACTCATCATGATATCATCATCATGATATCATCATCATCTTCTCATCATGATATCATCATCATCATCATCATCATCATCTCATCATGATATCATCATCATGATCATCTCATCATGATATCATCATCATGATATCATCATCATCATCTCATCATGATATCATCATCATCATCATCTCATCATGATATCATCAACATCATCATCATCATCATCATATCATCATGATATCATCATCATGATATCATCATCATCATCATCTCATCATGATATCATCATCATCATCATCTCATCATTCTATCATCATCATGATATCATCATCATCATCTCATCATGATATCATCATCATGATATCATCATCATCATCATCATCATCATCATCATCATCATCATCATCATCTCATCATGATATCATCATCATCATCTAATCATGATATCATCATCATGATATCATCATCATCATCATCATGATATCATCATCATCATCATCTCATCATGATATCATCATCTCATCATGATATCATCATCTCATCATGATATCATCATCATGACATCATTATCATCATCATCTCATCATGATATCATCATCATCATCTCATCATGTTATCATCATCATCATCTCATCATGATATCATCATCATCATCATCATCTCATCATGATATCAATATCATCATCATCTCATCATGATATCATCATCATCATCATCATCTCATCATGATATCATCATCATGATCATCTCATCATGATATCATCATCATCATCATCTCATCATGATATCATCATCATCATCTCATCATGATATCATCATCATCATCATCTCATCATGACATCATCATCATCATCTCATCATGATATCATCATCATGATATCATCATCATGACCATCTCATCATCATCATCATCATCTCATCATCATCATCTCATCATGATATCATCATCATCTCATCATGATATCATCATCATGATATCATCATCATCATCTCATCATGATATCATCATCATGATATCATCATCATGACCATCTCATCATCATCTCATCATGATATCATCATCATGATATCATCATCATCATCATCATCTCATTATGATATCATCATCTCATTATGATATCATCATCATGATATTGTCATCATCATCATCATCATCATCATCATCTCATCATCATCATCATCTCATCATGATAGCATCATGTTATCATCATCATCTCATCATCATGACCATCTCATCATCATCATCATCTCATCATGATATCATCATCATCATCTCATCATGATATCATCATCATCATCATCATGATATCATCATCATCATCATCATCTCATCATGATATCATCATCATCATCATCTCATCATGATATCATCATCGTCATCATCATCATCTCATCATGATAGCATCATGTTATCATCATCACCATCTCATCATGATATCATCATCATCATCATCATCATCATCATCATCATCATCATCATCATCTCATCATGATATCAATATCATCATCATCTCATCATGATATCATCATCATCATCATCATCATCTCATCATGATATCATCATCATGATCATCTCATCATGATATCATCATCATCATCATCTCATCATGATATCATCATCATCATCTCATCATGATATCATCATCATCTTCTCATCATGATATCATCATGATATCATCATCATCATCATGATATCATCATCATCATCTCATCATGATATCATCATCATCATCTCATCATGATATCATCATCATCATCTCATCATTCTATCATCATCATGATATCATCACCATCATCTCATCATGATATCATCATCATGATATCATCATCATCATCATCATCATCATCATCATCATCATCATCATCATCATCTCATCATGTTATCATCATCATCATCTCATCATTCTATCATCATCATGATATCATCACCATCATCTCATCATGATATCATCATCATGATATCATCATCATCATCATCATCATCTCATCATGATATCATCATCTCATCATGATATCATCATCTCATCATGATATCATCATCATCATGATATCATCATCGTCATCATCTCATCATGATATCATCATCATCATGATATCATCATCATCATCATCTCATCATGATATCATCATCATCATCATCATCATCTCATCATGATATCATCATCATCATCTCATCATCATGACCATCTCATCATCGTCATCATCTCATCATGATATCATCATCATAATCTCATCATGATATCATCATCATGATATCATCATCATCATCATCATCTCATCATGATATCATCATCATCATCATCATCATCATCATCATCATCATCATCATCTCATCATGATATCATCATCATCATGATATCATCATCGTCATCATCTCATCATGATATCATCATCATCATGATATCATCATCATCATCATCTCATCATGATATCATCATCATCATCATCATCATCTCATCATGATATCATCATCATCATCTCATCATCATGACCATCTCATCATCGTCATCATCTCATCATGATATCATCATCATAATCTCATCATGATATCATCATCATGATATCATCATCATCATCATCTCATCATGATATCATCATCATCATCATCATCATCATCATCATCATCATCTCATCATGATATCATCATCATCATCTCATCATCATGACCATCTCATCATCATCATCATCTCATCATGATATCATCATCATCATCATCATCATCATCTCATCATGATATCATCTTCATGATATCATCATCATGACCATCTCATCATCATCATCATACCATCATCATCATCTCATCATGATATCATCATCATCATCTCATCATGATATCATCATCATGATATTATCATCATCATCTCATCATGATATCATCATCATGATATCATCATCATGATATCATCATCATCATCTCATCATGATATCATCATCATGATATCACCATCATCATCATCATTTCATCATGATATCATCATCATCATCATCTCATCATGATATCATCATCAATATATCATCATCATCATCATCATCTCATTATGATATCATCATCATGATATCATCATCATCATCATCATCATCATCATCATCATCAACTCATCATGATATCATCATCTCATCATGATATCATCATCATGATATCATCATCATCATCTCATCATGATATCATCATCATCATCATCATCATCATCATCTCATCATGATATCATCATCATGATATCATCTTCATCATCATCTCATCATGATATCATCATCATCATCTCATCATGATATCATCATCATGATATCATCATCATCATAATCATCTCATCATGATATCATCATCATCATCTCATCATGATATCCTCATCATCATCATCTCATCATGATATCATCATCTCATCATGATATCATCATCATCTCATCATGATATCATCATAATGATATCATCATCATCATCATCATCATCATCAACATCATCATCATCATCTCATTATGATATCATCATCATGATATCATCATCATCATCATCTCATCATCATGACCATCTCATCATCATCATCATCTCATCATGATATCATCATCATCATCTCATCATGATATCATCATCATCATCATCACGATATCATCATCATCATCATCATCTCATCATGATATCATCATCATCATCATCTCATCATGATATCATCATCGTCATCATCATCATCTCATCATGATAGCATCATGTTATCATCATCACCATCTCATCATGATATCATCATCATCATCATCATCATCATCATCATCATCATCTCATCATGATATCAATATCATCATCATCTCATCATGATATCATCATCATCATCATCATCATCATCTCATCATGATATCATCATCATGATCATCTCATCATGATATCATCATCATCATCATCTCATCATGATATCATCATCATCATCTCATCATGATATCATCATCATGATATCATCATCATCTTCTCATCATGATATCATCATGATATCATCATCATCATCATGATATCATCATCATCATCTCATCATGATATCATCATCATCATCATCATCTCATCATGATATCATCATCATCATCTCATCATTCTATCATCATCATGATATCATCACCATCATCTCATCATGATATCATCATCATGATATCATCATCATCATCATCATCATCATCATCATCATCATCATCATCATCATCTCATCATGTTATCATCATCATCATCTCATCATTCTATCATCATCATGATATCATCACCATCATCTCATCATGATATCATCATCATGATATCATCATCATCATCATCATCATCATCATCATCTCATCATGATATCATCATCTCATCATGATATCATCATCTCATCATGATATCATCATCATCATGATATCATCATCGTCATCATCTCATCATGATATCATCATCATCATGATATCATCATCATCATCATCATCTCATCATGATATCATCATCATCATCATCATCATCTCATCATGATATCATCATCATCATCTCATCATCATGACCATCTCATCATCATCATCATCTCATCATGATATCATCATCATAATCTCATCATGATATCATCATCATGATATCATCATCATCATCATCATCTCATCATGATATCATCATCATCATCATCATCATCATCATCATCATCATCATCTCATCATGATATCATCATCATCATCTCATCATCATGACCATCTCATCATCATCATCATCTCATCATGATATCATCATCATCATCATCATCATCATCTCATCATGATATCATCTTCATGATATCATCATCATGACCATCTCATCATCATCATCATACCATCATCATCATCTCATCATGATATCATCATCATCATCTCATCATGATATCATCATCATGATATCATCATCATCATCTCATCATGATATCATCATCATGATATCATCATCATCATCTCATCATGATATCATCATCATGATATCACCATCATCATCATCATTTCATCATGATATCATCATCATCATCATCTCATCATTATATCATCATCAATATATCATCATCATCATCTCATTATGATATCATCATCATGATATCATCATCATCATCATCATCATCTCATCATGATATCATCATCTCATCATGATATCATCATCATCATCTCATCATGATATCATCATCATCATCATCATCATCATCATCATCTCATCATGATATCATCATCATGATATCATCTTCATCATCATCTCATCATGATATCATCATCATCATCTCATCATGATATCATCATCATGATATCATCATGATATCATCATCATGATATCATCATCATCATAATCATCTCATCATGATATCATCATCATCATCTCATCATGATATCCTCATCATCATCATCTCATCATGATATCATCATCTCATCATGATATCATCATCATCTCATCATGATATCATCATCATGATATCATCATCATCATCATCATCATCATCATCAACATCATCATCATCATCTCATTATGATATCATCATCATGATATCATCATCATCATCATCTCATCATGATATTATCATCATCATCATCATCATAATCATCATCATCATCATCATCATCTCATCATGATATCATCATCTCATCATATCATCATCATGATATCATCATCATCATCTCATCATGATATCATCATCATCATCATCATCATCATAATATCATCATCATCATCATCTCATCATGATATCATCATCATCATCATCTCATCATGATATCATCATCATCATCATCATGATATCATCATCATCATCATCATCATCTCATCATGATATCATCATCATCATCATCTCATCATGATATCATCATCGTCATCATCATCATCTCATCATGATAGCATCATCATCATCTCATCATGATATCATCATCATCATCATCATCATCATCATCATCTCATCATGATATCATCATCATCATCTCATCATCATCATCTCATCATGATACCATCATATTCATCATCTCATCATGATATCATCATCATCTCATCACGATGTCATCATCATCATCATCATCTCATCATGATATCATCATCATCATCATCATCATCATCATCATCATCTCATCATGATATCATCATCATCTCATCATGATATCATCATCATGATATCATCATCATCATCATCATCATCATCATCATCTCATCATGATATCATCATCATCATCTCATCATCATCATCTCATCATTATACCATCATATTCATCATCTCATCATGATATCATCATCATCTCATCACAATGTCATCATCATCATCATCATCTCATCATGATATCATCATCATCATCATCATCATCATCATCATCTCATCATGATATCATCATCATCATCTCATCATGATATCATCATCATTATCATCTCATCATGATATCATCATTATCATTTCATCATGATATCATCATCATCATTTCATCATGATATCATCATCATGATATCATCATCATCATCATCTCATCATGATATCATCATCATCATCATCATCATCATCATCATCATCTCATCGTGATATCATCATCATCATCTCATCATGGTATCATCATCATGATCATCTCATCATGATATCATCATCATGATATCATCATCATGATATCATCATCATCATCATCTCATTATGATACCATCATCTTTATCATCATGATATCATCATCATCATCATCTCATCATGATATCATCATCATCATCTCATCATGATATCATCATCATGATCATGTCAACCTGATATCATCATCATGATATCATCATCATCATCTCATCATGATATCATCATCATCTCATCATGATATCATCATCATCTCATCATGATATCATCATCATCATCTCATCATGATATCATCATCATGATATCATCATCATCATCATCATCTCATCATGATATCATCATTATCTCATCATGATATCATCATCATCTCATCATGATATCATCATCATCATCTCATCATGATACCATCATCATCCTCATCATGATATCATCATCATCATCATCATCTCATCATGATATCATCATCATCATCTCATCATGATATCATCATCATCTCATCATGATATCATCATCATCTCATCATGATATCATCATCATCATCTCATCATGATATCATCATCATGATATCATCATCATCATCATCATCATCTCATCATGATATCATCATCATCTCATCATGATATCATCATCATCTCATCATGATATCATCATCATCATCATCATCATCATCATCTCATCATGATATCAATATCATCATCATCTCATCATGATATCATCATCATCATCATCTCATCATGATATCATCATCATCTCATCATGATATCATCATCATCTCATCATGATATCATCATCATCATCATCATCAACTCATCATGATATCATCATCATGATATCATCATCATCTTCTCATCATGATATCATCATCATCATCATCATCATCATCATCTCATCATGATATCATCATCATGATCATCTCATCATGATATCATCATCATGATATCATCATCATCATCTCATCATGATATCATCATCATCATCATCTCATCATGATATCATCAACATCATCATCATCATCATCATATCATCATGATATCATCATCATGATATCATCATCATCATCATCTCATCATGATATCATCATCATCATCATCTCATCATTCTATCATCATCATGATATCATCATCATCATCTCATCATGATATCATCATCATGATATCATCATCATCATCATCATCATCATCATCATCATCATCATCATCTCATCATGATATCATCATCATCATCTCATCATGATATCATCATCATGATATCATCATCATCATCATCATGATATCATCATCATCATCATCTCATCATGATATCATCATCTCATCATGATATCATCATCTCATCATGATATCATCATCATGACATCATTATCATCATCATCTCATCATGATATCATCATCATCATCTCATCATGTTATCATCATCATCATCTCATCATGATATCATCATCATCATCATCATCTCATCATGATATCAATATCATCATCATCTCATCATGATATCATCATCATCATCATCATCTCATCATGATATCATCATCATGATCATCTCATCATGATATCATCATCATCATCATCTCATCATGATATCATCATCATCATCTCATCATGATATCATCATCATCATCATCTCATCATGACATCATCATCATCATCTCATCATGATATCATCATCATGATATCATCATCATGACCATCTCATCATCATCATCATCATCTCATCATCATCATCTCATCATGATATCATCATCATCTCATCATGATATCATCATCATGATATCATCATCATCATCTCATCATGATATCATCATCATGATATCATCATCATGACCATCTCATCATCATCTCATCATGATATCATCATCATGATATCATCATCATCATCATCATCTCATTATGATATCATCATCTCATTATGATATCATCATCATGATATTGTCATCATCATCATCATCATCATCATCATCTCATCATCATCATCATCTCATCATGATAGCATCATGTTATCATCATCATCTCATCATCATGACCATCTCATCATCATCATCATCTCATCATGATATCATCATCATCATCTCATCATGATATCATCATCATCATCATCATGATATCATCATCATCATCATCATCTCATCATGATATCATCATCATCATCATCTCATCATGATATCATCATCGTCATCATCATCATCTCATCATGATAGCATCATGTTATCATCATCACCATCTCATCATGATATCATCATCATCATCATCATCATCATCATCATCATCATCATCATCATCTCATCATGATATCAATATCATCATCATCTCATCATGATATCATCATCATCATCATCATCATCTCATCATGATATCATCATCATGATCATCTCATCATGATATCATCATCATCATCATCTCATCATGATATCATCATCATCATCTCATCATGATATCATCATCATCTTCTCATCATGATATCATCATGATATCATCATCATCATCATGATATCATCATCATCATCTCATCATGATATCATCATCATCATCTCATCATGATATCATCATCATCATCTCATCATTCTATCATCATCATGATATCATCACCATCATCTCATCATGATATCATCATCATGATATCATCATCATCATCATCATCATCATCATCATCATCATCATCATCTCATCATGTTATCATCATCATCATCTCATCATTCTATCATCATCATGATATCATCACCATCATCTCATCATGATATCATCATCATGATATCATCATCATCATCATCATCATCTCATCATGATATCATCATCTCATCATGATATCATCATCTCATCATGATATCATCATCATCATGATATCATCATCGTCATCATCTCATCATGATATCATCATCATCATGATATCATCATCATCATCATCTCATCATGATATCATCATCATCATCATCATCATCTCATCATGATATCATCATCATCATCTCATCATCATGACCATCTCATCATCGTCATCATCTCATCATGATATCATCATCATAATCTCATCATGATATCATCATCATGATATCATCATCATCATCATCATCTCATCATGATATCATCATCATCATCATCATCATCATCATCATCATCATCATCATCATCATCTCATCATGATATCATCATCATCATGATATCATCATCGTCATCATCTCATCATGATATCATCATCATCATGATATCATCATCATCATCATCTCATCATGATATCATCATCATCATCATCATCATCTCATCATGATATCATCATCATCATCTCATCATCATGACCATCTCATCATCGTCATCATCTCATCATGATATCATCATCATAATCTCATCATGATATCATCATCATGATATCATCATCATCATCATCTCATCATGATATCATCATCATCATCATCATCATCATCATCATCATCATCTCATCATGATATCATCATCATCATCTCATCATCATGACCATCTCATCATCATCATCATCTCATCATGATATCATCATCATCATCATCATCATCATCTCATCATGATATCATCTTCATGATATCATCATCATGACCATCTCATCATCATCATCATACCATCATCATCATCTCATCATGATATCATCATCATCATCTCATCATGATATCATCATCATGATATTATCATCATCATCTCATCATGATATCATCATCATGATATCATCATCATGATATCATCATCATCATCTCATCATGATATCATCATCATGATATCACCATCATCATCATCATTTCATCATGATATCATCATCATCATCATCTCATCATGATATCATCATCAATATATCATCATCATCATCATCATCTCATTATGATATCATCATCATGATATCATCATCATCATCATCATCATCATCATCATCATCAACTCATCATGATATCATCATCTCATCATGATATCATCATCATGATATCATCATCATCATCTCATCATGATATCATCATCATCATCATCATCATCATCATCTCATCATGATATCATCATCATGATATCATCTTCATCATCATCTCATCATGATATCATCATCATCATCTCATCATGATATCATCATCATGATATCATCATCATCATAATCATCTCATCATGATATCATCATCATCATCTCATCATGATATCCTCATCATCATCATCTCATCATGATATCATCATCTCATCATGATATCATCATCATCTCATCATGATATCATCATAATGATATCATCATCATCATCATCATCATCATCAACATCATCATCATCATCTCATTATGATATCATCATCATGATATCATCATCATCATCATCTCATCATGATATTATCATCATCATCATCATCATAATCATCATCATCATCATCATCATCTCATCATGATATCATCATCTCATCATATCATCATCATGATATCATCATCATCATCTCATCATGATATCATCATCATCATCATCATCATCATAATATCATCATCATCATCATCATCTCATCATGATATCATCATCATGATATCATCATCATCATCATCATCATCATCATCATCATCATCTCATCATGATATCATCATCATCATCTCATCATCATCATCTCATCATGATACCATCATATTCATCATCTCATCATGATATCATCATCATCTCATCACGATGTCATCATCATCATCATCATCTCATCATGATATCATCATCATCATCATCTCATCATGATATCATCATCATCATCTCATCATGATATCCTCATCATGATCATCTCATCATGATATCATCATCATGATATCATCATCATCATCATCATCATCATCATCATCATCATCATCATCATCATCTCATCATGATATCATCATCATCATCTCATCATCATCATCTCTTCATGATACCATCATATTCATCATCTCATCATGATATCATCATCATCTCATCACGATGTCATCATCATCATCATCATCTCATCATGATATCATCATCATCATCATCATCATCATCATCATCATCATCATCATCATATCATCATCATCATCTCATCATGATATCATCATCATTATCATCTCATCATGATATCATCATTATCATTTCATCATGATATCATCATCATCATTTCATCATGATATCATCATCATGATATCATCATCATCATCTCATCATGATATCATCATCATCATCATCATCATCATCATCATCATCTCATCGTGATATCATCATCATCATCTCATCATGGTATCATCATCATGATCATCTCATCATGATATCATCATCATGATATCATCATCATCATCATCTCATTATGATACCATCATCTTTATCATCATGATATCATCATCATCATCATCTCATCATGATATCATCATCATCATCTCATCATGATATCATCATCATGATCATGTCAACCTGATATCATCATCATGATATCATCATCATCATCTCATCATGATATCATCATCATCTCATCATGATATCATCATCATCTCATCATGATATCATCATCATCATCTCATCATGATATCATCAGCATGATATCATCATCATGATATCATCATCATCATCTCATCATGATATCATCATCATGATATCACCATCATCATCATCATTTCATCATGATATCATCATCATCATCATCTCATCATGATATCATCATCAATATATCATCATCATCATCATCATCTCATTATGATATCATCATCATGATATCATCATCATCATCATCATCATCATCATCATCAACTCATCATGATATCATCATCTCATCATGATATCATCATCATGATATCATCATCATCATCTCATCATGATATCATCATCATCATCATCATCATCATCATCTCATCATGATATCATCATCATGATATCATCTTCATCATCATCTCATCATGATATCATCATCATCATCTCATCATGATATCATCATCATGATATCATCATCATCATAATCATCTCATCATGATATCATCATCATCATCTCATCATGATATCCTCATCATCATCATCTCATCATGATATCATCATCTCATCATGATATCATCATAATGATATCATCATCATCATCATCATCATCATCAACATCATCATCATCATCTCATTATGATATCATCATCATGATATCATCATCATCATCATCTCATCATGATATTATCATCATCATCATCATCATAATCATCATCATCATCATCATCATCTCATCATGATATCATCATCTCATCATATCATCATCATGATATCATCATCATCATCTCATCATGATATCATCATCATCATCATCATCATCATAATATCATCATCATCATCATCATCTCATCATGATATCATCATCATGATATCATCATCATCATCATCATCATCATCATCATCATCATCTCATCATGATATCATCATCATCATCTCATCATCATCATCTCATCATGATACCATCATATTCATCATCTCATCATGATATCATCATCATCTCATCACGATGTCATCATCATCATCATCATCTCATCATGATATCATCATCATCATCATCTCATCATGATATCATCATCATCATCTCATCATGATATCCTCATCATGATCATCTCATCATGATATCATCATCATGATATCATCATCATCATCATCATCATCATCATCATCATCATCTCATCATGATATCATCATCATCATCTCATCATCATCATCTCTTCATGATACCATCATATTCATCATCTCATCATGATATCATCATCATCTCATCACGATGTCATCATCATCATCATCATCTCATCATGATATCATCATCATCATCATCATCATCATCATCATCATCATCATCATCATCATCTCATCATGATATCATCATCATCATCTCATCATGATATCATCATCATTATCATCTCATCATGATATCATCATTATCATTTCATCATGATATCATCATCATCATTTCATCATGATATCATCATCATGATATCATCATCATCATCTCATCATGATATCATCATCATCATCATCATCATCATCATCATCATCTCATCGTGATATCATCATCATCATCTCATCATGGTATCATCATCATGATCATCTCATCATGATATCATCATCATGATATCATCATCATCATCATCTCATTATGATACCATCATCTTTATCATCATGATATCATCATCATCATCATCTCATCATGATATCATCATCATCATCTCATCATGATATCATCATCATGATCATGTCAACCTGATATCATCATCATGATATCATCATCATCATCTCATCATGATATCATCATCATCTCATCATGATATCATCATCATCTCATCATGATATCATCATCATCATCTCATCATGATATCATCAGCATGATATCATCATCATCATCATCATCATCTCATCATGATATCATCATTATCTCATCATGATATCATCATCATCTCATCATGATATCATCATCATCATCTCATCATGATACCATCATCATCATCATCATGATATCATCATCATCATCATCATCTCATCATGATATCATCATCATCATCTCATCATGATATCATCATCATCTCATCATGATATCATCATCATCTCATCATGATATCATCATCATCATCTCATCATGATATCATCATCATGATATCATCATCATCATCATCATCATCATCTCATCATGATATCATCATCATCTCATCATGATATCATCATCATCTCAGTATGATATCATCATCATCTCATCATGATACCATCATCATCATCATCATGATATCATCATCATCATCATCATCTCATCATGATATCATCATCATCATCATCTGATCATGATATCATCATCATGATCATCTCATCATGATATCATCATCATCTCATCATGATATCATCATCATGATATCATCATCATCATCATCTCATCATGATATCATCATCATCATTATCATCTCATCGTGATATCATCATCATCATCATCATCATCTCATCATGATATCATCATCATGATATCATCATCATCATCTCATCATGATACCATCATCATCATCTCAGCATGATATCATCATCATCATCATCTCATCATATCATCATCATGATATCATCATCATCATCATCATCATCATCATCTCATCATGATATCATCATCATAATCTCATCATGATATCATCATCATGATATCATCATCATCATTATCATCATCATCTCATCATGATATCATCATCATGATATCATCATCATCATCATCATCATCATCTCATCATGATATCATCATCATCATCATCTCATCATCATCATCATCATCATCATCATCATTATCATCTCATCATGATATCATCATCATCATCATCTCATCATGATATCATCATCATTATATCATCATCATCATCATCATGATATCATCATCTCATCATGATATCATCATCATCATCATCATCATCATCATCATCATCTCATCATGATATCATCATCACGATATCATCATCATCATCATCATCATCTCATCATGATGTCATCATCATCATCATCATCATCATCTCATCATGATATCATCATCATGATATCATCATCATCATCATCTCATCATGATATCATCATCATCATCTCATCATGATAACATCATCATCATCGCATCATGATATCATCATAATCATCATCTCATCATGATATCATCATCATGATATCATCATCTCATCATGATATCATCATCATAATCTCATCATGATATCATCATCATGATATCAGCATCATCATTATCATCATCATCTCATCATGATATCATCATCATGATATCATCATCATCATCATCTCATCATGATATCATCATCATCATCATCATCTCATCATCATCATCATCATCATCATCTTCATCTCATCATGATATCATCATCATCATCATCATCTCATCATGATATCATCATCATTATATCATCATCATCATCATCATGATATCATCATCTCATCATGATATCATCATCATCATCATCTCATCATTCTATCATCATCATGATATCATCATCATCATCTCATCATGATATCATCATCATGATATCATCATCATCATCATCATCATCATCATCATCTCATCATGATATCATCATCTCATCATGGTATCATCATCATGATATCATCATCATCATCTCATCATGATATCATCATCATGATATCATCATCATCATCATCATCATGATATCATCATCATCATCATCTCATCATGATATCATCATCTCATCATGATATCATCATCTCATCATGATATCATCATCATGACATCATCATCATCATCATCTCATCATGATATCATCATCATCATCATGATATCATCATCATCATCATGATATCATCATCATCATCATCATCATCTCATCATGATATCATCATCATCATCATCTCATCATGATATCATCATCATGATATCATCATCATCATCTCATCATGATATCATCATCATGATATCATCATCATGATATCATTATCATGATATCATCATCATGATATCATCATCATGATATCATCATCATCATCTCATCATGATATCATCATCATGATATCATCATCATCATCATCATCTCATCATGATATCATCATGATATCATCATCATGATATCATCATCATCATCATGATATCATCATCATCATCATCATCATTTCATCATGATATCATCATCTCATCATGATATCATCATCATTATATCATCATCATCATCATCATCATCATCATCATCATCATCATCATCATCTCATTATGATATCATCATCGTGATATCATCATCATCATCTCATCATGATATCATCATCATCATCATCATCATCATCTCATCATGATATTATCATCTCATCATGATATCATCATCTCATCATGATATCATCATCATTATATCATCATCATCATCATCATCATCATCATCATCATCATCATCTCATTATGATATCATCATCGTGATATCATCATCATCATCTCATCATGATATCATCATCATCATCATCATCATCATCATCTCATCATGATATCATCATCTCATCATGATATCATCATCATGATATCATCATCATCATCTCATCATGATATCATCATCATGATTTCATCATCATCATCATCATCATCTCATCATGATATCATCATTATATCATAATTATCATCATCTCATCATGATATCATCATCATGATATCATCATCATCATCATCATCTCATCATGACGTCATCATCATCATCATCATCTCATCATGATATCATCATCATTATATCATCATCATTATCATCATCATCATCATCATCATCTCATCATGATATCATCATCTCATCATGATATCATCATCATGATATCATCATCATCTCATCATGATATCATCATCATGATTTCATCATCATCATCATCATCATCATCTCATCATGATATCATCATTATATCATAATTATCATCATCTCATCATGATATCATCATCATGATATCATCATCATCATCATCATCTCATCATGACGTCATCATCATCATCATCATCTCATCATGATATCATCATCATTATATCATCATCATTATCATCATCATCATCATCATCATCATCATCATCATCATCATCATCTCATTATGATATCATCATCATGATATCATCATCATCATCATCTCATTATGATATCATCATCATGATATCATCATCATCATCATCATTTCATCATGATATCATCATCATCATCATCATCATCATCATCATCATCATCATCTCATTATGATATCATCATGATATCATCATTATATCATAATTATCATCATCTCATCATGATATCATCATCATGATATCATCATCATCATCATCATCTCATCATGACGTCATCATCATCATCATCATCTCATCATGATATCATCATCATTATATCATCATCATCATCATCATCATCATCATCATCATCATCTCATCATGATATCATCATCTCATCATGATATCATCATCATGATATCATCATCATCATCTCATCATCATCATCATCATCATCATCATCATCTCATTATGATATCATCATCATGATATCATCATCATCATCATCATTTCATCATGATATCATCATCATCATCATCTCATCATGATATCTTCATCATTATATCATCATCATTATCATCATCATCATCTCATTATGATATCATCATCATGATATCATCATCATCATCATCATCATTTCATCATGATATCATCATCATGATATCATCATCATGATATCATCATCATCATCATCATTTCATCATGATATCATCATCATCATCATCTCATCATGATATCTTCATCATTATATCATCATCATTATCATCATCATCATCTCATTATGATATCATCATCATGATATCATCATCATCATCATCATCATTTCATCATGATATCATCATCATGATATCATCATGATCATCTCATCATGATATCATCATCATGATATCATCATCATCATCTCATTATGATATCATCATCATCTCATCATGTTATCGATATCATCATCATCTCATCATGATATCATCATCATGATCATCTCATCATGATATCATCATGATCATCTCATCATGATATCATCATCATGATATCATCATCATCATCTCATCATGATATCATCATCATCATCATCTCATCATGATATCATCATCATCATTATCATCTCATCGTGATATTATCATCATCATCTCATCATGATATCATCATCATGATCATCTCATCATGATATCATCATCATGATATCATCATCATCATCTCATCATGATATCATCATCATGATATCATCATCATCATCATCATCATCATTTCATCATGATATCATCATCTCATCATGATATCATCATCATTATATCATCATCATCATCATCATCATCATCATCATCATCTCATTATGATATCATCATCGTGATATCATCATCATCATCTCATCATGATATCATCATCATCATCATCATCATCTCATCATGATATCATCATCTCATCATGATATCATCATCATCATCATCATCATCATCTCATTATGATATCATCATCGTGATATCATCATCATCATCTCATCATGATATCATCATCATCATCATCATCATCATCATCTCATCATGATATCATCATCTCATCATGATATCATCATCATGATATCATCATCATCATCTCATCATTTTATCATCATCATGATCATCTCATCATGATATCATCATCATTATCATCTCATCATGATATCATCATTATCAACTCATCATGATATCATCATCATGATATCATCATCATCATCATCTCATCATGATATCATCATCATCATTATCATCTCATCATGATATCATCATCATCATCATCTGATCATGATATCATCATCATGATCATCTCATCATGATATCATCATCATCTCATCATGATATCATCATCATGATATCATCATCATCATCTCATTATGATATCATCATCATCTCATCATGATATCATCATCATCTCATCATGATATCATCATCATGATATCATCATCATCATCATCTCATCATGATATCATCATCATCATTATCATCTCATCGTGATATCATCATCATCATCATCATCATCATCTCATCATGATATCATCATCATGATATCATCATCATCATCTCATCATGATACCATCATCATCATCATCTCAGCATGATATCATCATCATCATCATCTCATCATATCATCATCATGATATCATCATCATCATCATCATCATCATCATCTCATCATGATATCATCATCATAATCTCATCATGATATCATCATCATGATATCATCATCATCATTATCATCATCATCTCATCATGATATCATCATCATGATATCATCATCATCATCATCATCATCTCATCATGATATCATCATCATCATCATCTCATCATCATCATCATCATCATCATCATCATCATCATCATCATCATCATCATCATCATCATCATCATCATTATCATCTCATCATGATATCATCATCATCATCTCATCATGATATCATCATCATTATATCATCATCATCATCATCATGATATCATCATCTCATCATGATATCATCATCATCATCATCATCATCATCATCTCATCATGATATCATCATCATGATATCATCATCATCATCATCATCATCTCATCATGATGTCATCATCATCATCATCATCATCTCATCATGATATCATCATCATGATATCATCATCATCATCATCTCATCATGATATCATCATCATCATCTCATCATGATATCATCATCATCATCGCATCATGATATCATCATAATCATCATCTCATCATGATATCATCATCATGATATCATCATCTCATCATGATATCATCATCATAATCTCATCATGATATCATCATCATGATATCAGCATCATCATTATCATCATCATCTCATCATGATATCATCATCATGATATCATCATCATCATCATCTCATCATGATATCATCATCATCATCATCTCATCATCATCATCATCATCATCATCATCATCATCTCATCATGATATCATCATCATCATCATCATCTCATCATGATATCATCATCATTATATCATCATCATCATCATCATGATATCATCATCTCATCATGATATCATCATCATCATCATCATCATCTCATCATGATATCATCATCATGATATCATCATCATCATCATCATCATTTCATCATGATGTCATCATCATCATCATCATCTCATCATGATATCATCATCATGATATCATCATCATCATCTCATCATGATATCATCATCTCATCATGATATCATCATCATCATCTCATCATGATATCATCATAATCATCATCTCATCATGATATCATCATCATGATATCATCATCTCATCATCATCATCTCATCATGATATCATCATCATTATCTCATCATGATATCATCATCTCATCATCATCATCTCATCATGATACCATCATATTCATCATCTCATCATGATATCGTCATCATCTCATCATGATGTCATCATCATCATCATCATCATCATCTCATCATGACATCATCATCATCATCTCATCATGATATCATCATCATGATATCATCATCATGACCATCTCATCATCATCATCATCATCTCATCATCATCATCTCATCATGATATCATCATCATCTCATCATGATATCATCATCATGATATCATCATCATCATCTCATCATGATATCATCATCATGATATCATCATCATGACCATCTCATCATCATCTCATCATGATATCATCATCATGATATCATCATCATCATCATCATCTCATTATGATATCATCATCTCATTATGATATCATCATCATGATATTGTCATCATCATCATCATCATCATCATCTCATCATCATCATCATCTCATCATGATATCATCATCATCATCATCTCATCAACATGACCATCTCATCATCATCATCATCTCATCATGATATCATCATCATCTCATCATGATATCATCATCATCATCATCATGATATCATCATCATCATCATCATCTCATCATGATATCATCATCATCATCATCTCATCATGATATCATCATCGTCATCATCATCATCTCATCATGATAGCATCATGTTATCATCATCATCATCTCATCATGATATCATCATCATCATCATCATCATCATCATCATCATCTCATCATGATATCAATATCATCATCATCTCATCATGATATCATCATCATCATCATCATCATCTCATCATGATATCATCATCATGATCATCTCATCATGATATCATCATCATCATCATCTCATCATGATATCATCATCATCATCTCATCATGATATCATCATCATCATCATCATCATCTCATCATGACATCATCATCATCATCTCATCATGATATCATCATCATGATATCATCATCATGACCATCTCATCATCATCATCATCATCTCATCATCATCATCTCATCATGATATCATCATCATCTCATCATGATATCATCATCATGATATCATTATCATCATCTCATCATGATATCATCATCATGATATCATCATCATGACCATCTCATCATCATCTCATCATGATATCATCATCATGATATCATCATCATCATCATCATCTCATTATGATATCATCATCTCATTATGATATCATCATCATGATATTGTCATCATCATCATCATCATCATCATCTCATCATCATCATCATCTCATCATGATATCATCATCATCATCATCTCATCATCATGACCATCTCATCATCATCATCATCTCATCATGATATCATCATCATCATCTCATCATGATATCATCATCATCATCATCATGATATCATCATCATCATCATCATCTCATCATGATATCATCATCATCATCATCTCATCATGATATCATCATCGTCATCATCATCATCTCATCATGATAGCATCATGTTATCATCATCACCATCTCATCATGATATCATCATCATCATCATCATCATCATCATCATCATCATCATCATCTCATCATGATATCAATATCATCATCATCTCATCATGATATCATCATCATCATCATCATCATCTCATCATGATATCATCATCATGATCATCTCATCATGATATCATCATCATCATCATCTCATCATGATATCATCATCATCATCTCATCATGATATCATCATCATGATATCATCATCATCTTCTCATCATGATATCATCATGATATCATCATCATCATCATGATATCATCATCATCATCTTATCATGATATCATCATCATCATCATCATCATCTCATCATGATATCATCATCATCATCTCATCATTCTATCATCATCATGATATCGTCACCATCATCTCATCATGATATCATCATCATGATCTCATCATCATCATCATCATCATCATCATCATCATCATCATCATCTCATCATGTTATCATCATCATCATCTCATCATTCTATCATCATCATGATATCATCACCATCATCTCATCATGATATCATCATCATGATATCATCATCATCATCATCATCATCATCTCATCATGATATCATCATCTCATCATGATATCATCATCTCATCGTGATATCATCATCATCATGATATCATCATCGTCATCATCTCATCATGATATCATCATCTTCATGATATCATCATCATCATCATCTCATCATGATATCATCATCATCATCATCATCATCATCTCATCATGATATCATCATCATCATCTCATCATCATGACCATCTCATCATCATCATCATCTCATCATGATATCATCATCATAATCTCATCATGATATCATCATCATGATATCATCATCATCATCATCATCTCATCATGATATCATCATCATCATCATCATCATCATCATCATCATCTCATCATGATATCATCATCATCATCTCATCATCATGACCATCTCATCATCATCATCATCATCTCATCATGATATCATCATCATCATCATCATCATCATCTCATCATGATATCATCTTCATGATATCATCATCATGACCATCTCATCATCATCATCATACCATCATCATCATCATCATCATCATCATCATCATCATCATCATCATCATCATCATCTCATCATGATATCATCATCATCATCTCATCATCATGACCATCTCATCATTATCATCATCTCATCATGATATCATCATCATCATCATCATCATCATCTCATCATGATATCATCTTCATGATATCATCATCATGACCATCTCATCATCATCATCATACCATCATCATCATCTCATCATGATATCATCATCATCATCTCATCATGATATCATCATCATGATATCATCATCATCATCTCATCATGATATCATCATCATGATATCATCATCATCATCTCATCATGATATCATCATCATGATATCACCATCATCATCATCATTTCATCATGATATCATCATCATCATCATCTCATCATGATATCATCATCAATATATCATCATCATCATCTCATTATGATATCATCATCATGATATCATCATCATCATCATCATCATCATCATCTCATCATGATATCATCATCTCATCATGATATCATCATCATGATATCATCATCATCATCTCATCATGATATCATCATCATCATCATCATCATCATCTCATCATGATATCATCATCATGATATCATCTTCATCATCATCTCATCATGATATCATCATCATCATCTCATCATGATATCATCATCATGATATCATCATCATCATCATCATCTCATCATGATATCATCATCTCATCATGATATCATCATCATCTCATCATGATATCATCATCATGATATCATCATCATCATCATCATCAACATCATCATCATCATCTCATTATGATATCATCATCATGATATCATCATCATCATCATCTCATCATGATATTATCATCATCATCATCATCATAATCATCATCATCATCATCATCATCTCATCATGATATCATCATCTCATCATATCATCATCATGATATCATCATCATCATCTCATCATGATATCATCATCATCATCATCATCATAATCATCATCATCATCATCATCATCTCATCATGATATCATCATCTCATCATATCATCATCATGATATCATCATCATCATCTCATCATGATATCATCATCATCATCATCATCATCATAATATCATCATCATCATCATCTCATCATGATATCATCATCATGATATCATCATCATCATCATCATCATCTCATCATGATATCATCATCATCATCTCATCATCATCATCTCATCATGATACCATCATATTCATCATCTCATCATGATATCATCATCATCTCATCACGATGTCATCATCATCATCATCATCTCATCATGATATCATCATCATCATCATCATCATCATCATCATCATCATCTCATCATGATATCATCATCATCTCATCATGATATCATCATCATGATATCATCATCATCATCATCATCATCATCATCATCATCATCATCATCATCATCTCATCATGATATCATCATCATCATCTCATCATCATCATCTCATCATTATACCATCATATTCATCATCTCATCATGATATCATCATCATCTCATCACGATGTCATCATCATCATCATCATCTCATCATGATATCATCATCATCATCATCATCATCATCATCATCATCATCATCATCTCATCATGATATCATCATCATCATCTCATCATGATATCATCATCATTATCATCTCATCATGATATCATCATTATCATTTCATCATGATATCATCATCATCATTTCATCATGATATCATCATCATGATATCATCATCATCATCATCTCATCATGATATCATCATCATCATCATCATCATCATCATCATCATCATCATCATCATCTCATCGTGATATCATCATCATCATCTCATCATGGTATCATCATCATGATCATCTCATCATGATATCATCATCATGATATCATCATCATCATCATCTCATTATGATACCATCATCTTTATCATCATGATATCATCATCATCATCATCTCATCATGATATCATCATCATCATCTCATCATGATATCATCATCATGATCATGTCAACCTGATATCATCATCATGATATCATCATCATCATCTCATCATGATATCATCATCATCTCATCATGATATCATCATCATCTCATCATGATATCATCATCATCATCTCATCATGATATCATCATCATGATATCATCATCATCATCATCATCATCTCATCATGATATCATCATTATCTCATCATGATATCATCATCATCTCATCATGATATCATCATCATCATCTCATCATGATACCATCATCATCATCATCATGATATCATCATCATCATCATCATCTCATCATGATATCATCATCATCATCTCATCATGATATCATCATCATCTCATCATGATATCATCATCATCTCATCATGATATCATCATCATCATCTCATCATGATATCATCATCATGATATCATCATCATCATCATCATCTCATCATGATATCATCATCATCTCATCATGATATCATCATCATCTCATCATGATATCATCATCATCATCATCATCATCATCATCATCTCATCATGATATCAATATCATCATCATCTCATCATGATATCATCATCATCATCATCTCATCATGATATCATCATCATCTCATCATGATATCATCATCATCTCATCATGATATCATCATCATCATCATCATCATCATCTCATCATGATATCATCATCATGATATCATCATCATCTTCTCATCATGATATCATCATCATCATCATCATCTCATCATGATATCATCATCATGATCATCTCATCATGATATCATCATCATGATATCATCATCATCATCTCATCATGATATCATCAACATCATCATCATCATCATCATATCATCATGATATCATCATCATGATATCATCATCATCATCTCATCATGATATCATCATCATCATCATCTCATCATTCTATCATCATCATGATATCATCATCATCATCTCATCATGATATCATCATCATGATATCATCATCATGATATCATCATCATCATCATCATCATCATCATCATCATCATCATCATCTCATCATGATATCATCATCTCATCATGATATCATCATCATGATATCATCATCATCATCTCATCATGATATCATCATCATGATATCATCATCATCATCATCATGATATCATCATCATCATCATCTCATCATGATATCATCATCTCATCATGATATCATCATCTCATCATGATATCATCATCATGACATCATTATCATCATCATCTCATCATGATATCATCATCATCATCTCATCATGTTATCATCATCATCATCTCATCATGATATCATCATCATCATCATCATCTCATCATGATATCAATATCATCATCATCTCATCATGATATCATCATCATCATCATCATCATCTCATCATGATATCATCATCATGATCATCTCATCATGATATCATCATCATCATCATCTCATCATGATATCATCATCATCATCTCATCATGATATCATCATCATCATCATCTCATCATGACATCATCATCATCATCTCATCATGATATCATCATCATGATATCATCATCATGACCATCTCATCATCATCATCATCATCATCTCATCATCATCATCTCATCATGATATCATCATCATCTCATCATGATATCATCATCATGATATCATCATCATCATCTCATCATGATATCATCATCATGATATCATCATCATGATATCATCATCATGACCATCTCATCATCATCTCATCATGATATCATCATCATGATATCATCATCATGATATCATCATCATCATCATCATCTCATTATGATATCATCATCTCATTATGATATCATCATCATGATATTGTCATCATCATCATCATCATCATCATCATCTCATCATCATCATCATCATCTCATCATGATAGCATCATGTTATCATCATCATCTCATCATCATGACCATCTCATCATCATCATCATCTCATCATGATATCATCATCATCATCTCATCATGATATCATCATCATCATCATGATATCATCATCATCATCATCATCTCATCATGATATCATCATCATCATCATCTCATCATGATATCATCATCGTCATCATCATCATCTCATCATGATAGCATCATGTTATCATCATCACCATCTCATCATGATATCATCATCATCATCATCATCATCATCATCATCATCATCATCTCATCATGATATCAATATCATCATCATCTCATCATGATATCATCATCATCATCATCATCATCTCATCATGATATCATCATCATGATCATCTCATCATGATATCATCATCATCATCATCTCATCATGATATCATCATCATCATCTCATCATGATATCATCATCATCTTCTCATCATGATATCATCATGATATCATCATCATCATCATGATATCATCATCATCATCTCATCATGATATCATCATCATCATCTCATCATGATATCATCATCATCATCTCATCATTCTATCATCATCATGATATCATCACCATCATCTCATCATGATATCATCATCATGATATCATCATCATCATCATCATCATCATCATCATCATCATCATCATCATCTCATCATGTTATCATCATCATCATCTCATCATTCTATCATCATCATGATATCATCACCATCATCTCATCATGATATCATCATCATGATATCATCATCATCATCATCATCATCTCATCATGATATCATCATCTCATCATGATATCATCATCTCATCATGATATCATCATCTCATCATGATATCATCATCATCATGATATCATCATCGTCATCATCTCATCATGATATCATCATCATCATGATATCATCATCATCATCATCTCATCATGATATCATCATCATCATCATCATCATCTCATCATGATATCATCATCATCATCTCATCATCATGACCATCTCATCATCGTCATCATCTCATCATGATATCATCATCATAATCTCATCATGATATCATCATCATGATATCATCATCATCATCATCATCTCATCATGATATCATCATCATCATCATCATCATCATCATCATCATCATCATCTCATCATGATATCATCATCATCATCTCATCATCATGACCATCTCATCATCATCATCATCTCATCATGATATCATCATCATCATCATCATCATCATCTCATCATGATATCATCTTCATGATATCATCATCATGACCATCTCATCATCATCATCATACCATCATCATCATCTCATCATGATATCATCATCATCATCTCATCATGATATCATCATCATGATATTATCATCATCATCTCATCATGATATCATCATCATGATATCATCATCATCATCTCATCATGATATCATCATCATGATATCACCATCATCATCATCATTTCATCATGATATCATCATCATCATCATCTCATTATGATATCATCATCATGATATCATCATCATCATCATCATCATCATCAACTCATCATATCATCATCTCATCATGATATCATCATCATGATATCATCATCATCATCTCATCATGATATCATCATCATCATCATCATCTCATCATGATATCATCATCATGATATCATCTTCATCATCATCTCATCATGATATCATCATCATCATCTCATCATGATATCATCATCATGATATCATCATCATCATAATCATCTCATCATGATATCATCATCATCATCTCATCATGATATCCTCATCATCATCATCTCATCATGATATCATCATCTCATCATGATATCATCATCATCTCATCATGATATCATCATAATGATATCATCATCATCATCATCATCATCAACATCATCATCATCATCATCTCATTATGATATCATCATCATGATATCATCATCATCATCATCTCATCATGATATTATCATCATCATCATCATCATAATCATCATCATCATCATCATCTCATCATGATATCATCATCTCATCATATCATCATCATGATATCATCATCATCATCTCATCATGATATCATCATCATCATCATCATCATCATAATATCATCATCATCATCATCTCATCATGATATCATCATCATGATATCATCATCATCATCATCATCATCATCATCATCATCATCATCATCTCATCATGATATCATCATCATCATCTCATCATCATCATCTCATCATGATACCATCATATTCATCATCTCATCATGATATCATCATCATCTCATCACGATGTCATCATCATCTCATCATGATATCAACATATACAAAGTGGCAGTGCGCTTATGTGCTGAAAAGTGGATAAAGTGCAATCAGGTAATTTGTGCAGCTTATACAGAGTATGTACCCCGTAGGGCAAATAGAAGAAAAAAACGTTTACACTTACACACAGTCCCTGATGGTATGGGACACAGTAAATGATGTAAGGCAAATCTTGATATAAGACCTCCAAAGAATAGAAGATGGTGTTAGTACACAAAACTTCAATTTAATACAAAAAGTGCTTAAAATATCTTACACTTCGGTTTTGGAGTAGCAGCAAAATCTTGGAGCATAGATAAAAATAGCAGGATCCGGAAAAAGCTCTAATGGGTAGTAGTAGATCGTGATCAACGCGTTTCGCCTCTAGGTAGTAGGCTTCATCAGGATCCAATAGTACCCATGAGAGACAGAGCAGTTTATATACTGTGCATATCAATTAAACAATAATTACATCACTATTAGGGCGACATAGCTAACAGCGTCGCGTCATACTATATGCGACCATATAAGCCGAAAAAAAAAAAAAAAAAAAAAAAAAAAAAAATTCAAACCAGTTTTTCGGCTTTTTCGCTATTCTGTAGTTAGATTCGGCTTTTTCCGTCATCTGTTCGTCTGACGGAAAAAGCCGAATCTAACTACAGAATAGCGAAAAAGCCGAAAAACTGGTTTGAATTTTTTTTTTTTTTTTTTTTTTTTTTTTTTTTTTTTTCGGCTTATATGGTCGCATATAGTATGACGCGACGCTGTTAGCTATGTCGCCCTAATAGTGATGTAATTATTGTTTAATTGATATGCACAGTATATAAACTGCTCTGTCTCTCATGGGTACTATTGGATCCTGATGAAGCCTACTACCTAGAGGCGAAACGCGTTGATCACGATCTACTACTACCCATTAGAGCTTTTTCCGGATCCTGCTATTTTTATCTATGCTCCAAGATTTTGCTGCTACTCCAAAACCGAAGTGTAAGATATTTTAAGCACTTTTTGTATTAAATTGAAGTTTTGTGTACTAACACCATCTTCTATTCTTTGGAGGTCTTATATCAAGATTTGCCTTACATCATTTACTGTGTCCCATACCATCAGGGACTGTGTGTAAGTGTAAACGTTTTTTTCTTCTATTTGCCCTACGGGGTACATACTCTGTATAAGCTGCACAAATTACCTGATTGCACTTTATCCACTTTTCAGCACATAAGCGCACTGCCACTTTGTATATGTTGGTTGTTTATCTGTATTGCAGTTTGTTGGGATAACTGCTGGGCTAGTTGCTGCTAGTGCTATATCCCTCAGAGCGCATTTACCTCTCCCATTTTACTCTTTTGTCATCATGATATCATCATCATCATCATCTCATCATGATATCATCATCATCATCTCATCATGATATCCTCATCATGATCATCTCATCATGATATCATCATCATGATATCATCATCATCATCATCATCATCATCATCATCATCATCTCATCATGATATCATCATCATCATCTCATCATCATCATCTCATCATGATACCATCATATTCATCATCTCATCATGATATCATCATCATCTCATCACGATGTCATCATCATCATCATCATCTCATCATGATATCATCATCATCATCATCATCATCATCATCATCATCATCATCATCATCATCTCATCATGATATCATCATCATCATCTCATCATGATATCATCATCATTATCATCTCATCATGATATCATCATTATCATTTCATCATGATATCATCATCATCATTTCATCATGATATCATCATCATGATATCATCATCATCATCATCTCATCATGATATCATCATCATCATCATCATCATCATCATCATCATCATCATCTCATCGTGATATCATCATCATCATCTCATCATGGTATCATCATCATGATCATCTCATCATGATATCATCATCATGATATCATCATCATCATCATCTCATTATGATACCATCATCTTTATCATCATGATATCATCATCATCATCATCTCATCATGATATCATCATCATCATCTCATCATGATATCATCATCATGATCATGTCAACCTGATATCATCATCATGATATCATCATCATCATCTCATCATGATATCATCATCATCTCATCATGATATCATCATCATCTCATCATGATATCATCATCATCTCATCATGATATCATCATCATCATCTCATCATGATATCATCAGCATGATATCATCATCATCATCTCATCATGATACCATCATCATCATCATCATGATATCATCATCATCATCATCATCTCATCATGATATCATCATCATCATCTCATCATGATATCATCATCATCTCATCATGATATCATCATCATCTCATCATGATATCATCATCATCATCTCATCATGATATCATCATCATGATATCATCATCATCATCATCATCATCATCTCATCATGATATCATCATCATCTCATCATGATATCATCATCATCTCATCATGATATCATCATCATCTCATCATGATACCATCATCATCATCATCATGATATCATCATCATCATCATCATCTCATCATGATATCATCATCATCATCTCATCATGATATCATCATCATGATCATCTCATCATGATATCATCATCATCATCATCATCATCATCATCATCATCATCTCATCATGATATCAATATCATCATCATCTCATCATGATATCATCATCATCATCATCTCATCATGATATCATCATCATCTCATCATGATATCATCATCATCTCATCATGATATCATCATCATCATCATCATCTCATCATGATATCATCATCATGATATCATCATCATCTTCTCATCATGATATCATCATCATCATCATCATCATCATCATCATCTCATCATGATATCATCATCATGATCATCTCATCATGATATCATCATCATGATATCATCATCATGATATCATCATCATCATCTCATCATGATATCATCATCATCATCATCTCATCATGATATCATCAACATCATCATCATCATCATATCATCATGATATCATCATCATGATATCATCATCATCATCTCATCATGATATCATCATCATCATCATCTCATCATTCTATCATCATCATGATATCATCATCATCATCTCATCATGATATCATCATCATGATATCATCATCATCATCATCATCATCATCATCATCATCATCATCATCTCATCATGATATCATCATCTCATCATGGTATCATCATCATGATATCATCATCATCATCTCATCATGATATCATCATCATGATATCATCATCATCATCATCATGATATCATCATCATCATCATCTCATCATGATATCATCATCTCATCATGATATCATCATCTCATCATGATATCATCATCATGACATCATCATCATCATCATCTCATCATGATATCATCATCATCATCATGATATCATCATCATCATCATGATATCATCATCATCATCATCATCATCTCATCATGATATCATCATCATCATCATCTCATCATGATATCATCATCATGATATCATCATCATCATCTCATCATGATATCATCATCATGATATCATCATCATGATATCATTATCATGATATCATCATCATGATATCATCATCATGATATCATCATCATCATCTCATCATGATATCATCATCATGATATCATCATCATGATATCATCATCATCATCATCATCTCATCATGATATCATCATCATGATATCATCATCATCAACATGATATCATCATCATCATCATCATCATTTCATCATGATATCATCATCTCATCATGATATCATCATCATGATATCATCATCATTATATCATCATCATCATCATCATCATCATCATCATCATCATCATCATCTCATTATGATATCATCATCGTGATATCATCATCATCATCTCATCATGATATCATCATCATCATCATCATCATCATCTCATCATGATATCATCATCTCATCATGATATCATCATCTCATCATGATATCATCATCATTATATCATCATCATCATCATCATCATCATCATCTCATTATGATATCATCATCGTGATATCATCATCATCATCTCATCATGATATCATCATCATCATCATCATCATCATCATCATCATCTCATCATGATATCATCATCTCATCATGATATCATCATCATGATATCATCATCATCATCTCATCATGATATCATCATCATGATTTCATCATCATCATCATCATCATCATCTCATCATGATATCATCATTATATCATAATTATCATCATCTCATCATGATATCATCATCATGATATCATCATCATCATCATCATCTCATCATGACGTCATCATCATCATCATCATCTCATCATGATATCATCATCATTATATCATCATCATTATCATCATCATCATCATCATCATCATCATCATCATCTCATTATGATATCATCATCATGATATCATCATCATCATCATCATCATTTCATCATGATATCATCATCATCATCATCATCATCATCATCTCATCATGATGTCATCATCATCATCATCATCATCATCTCATCATGATATCATCATCATTATATCATCATCATTATCATCATCATCATCATCATCATCATCTCATTATGATATCATCATCATGATATCATCATCATCATCATCATCATTTCATCATGATATCATCATCATGATATCATCATGATCATCTCATCATGATATCATCATCATGATATCATCATCATCATCTCATTATGATATCATCATCATCTCATCATGTTATCGATATCATCATCATCTCATCATGATATCATCATCATGATCATCTCATCATGATATCATCATGATCATCTCATCATGATATCATCATCATGATATCATCATCATCATCTCATTATGATATCATCATCATCTCATCATGATATCATCATCATCATCATCTCATCATGATATCATCATCATCATTATCATCTCATCGTGATATCATAATCATCATCTCATCATGATATCATCATCATGATCATCTCATCATGATATCATCATCATGATATCATCATCATCATCTCATCATGATATCATCATCATGATATCATCATCATCATCATTTCATCATGATATCATCATCTCATCATGATATCATCATCATTATATCATCATCATCATCATCATCATCATCATCATCATCATCATCTCATTATGATATCATCATCGTGATATCATCATCATCATCTCATCATGATATCATCATCATCATCATCATCATCATCATCATCTCATCATGATATCATCATCTCATCATGATATCATCATCTCATCATGATATCATCATCATTATATCATCATCATCATCATCATCATCATCATCATCTCATTATGATATCATCATCGTGATATCATCATCATCATCTCATCATGATATCATCATCATCATCATCATCATCATCTCATCATGATATCATCATCTCATCATGATATCATCATCATGATATCATCATCATCATCTCATCATGATATCATCATCATGATATCATCATCATCATCATCATCATCATCATCATCATCATCTCATCATTTTATCATCATCATGATCATCTCATCATGATATCATCATCATTATCATCTCATCATGATATCATCATTATCATCTCATCATGATATCATCATCATGATATCATCATCATCATCATCTCATCATGATATCATCATCATCATTATCATCTCATCATGATATCATCATCATCATCATCTGATCATGATATCATCATCATGATCATCTCATCATGATATCATCATCATCTCATCATGATATCATCATCATGATATCATCATCATCATCTCATTATGATATCATCATCATCTCATCATGATATCATCATCATCTCATCATGATATCATCATCATGATATCATCATCATCTTCATCTCATCATGATATCATCATCATCATTATCATCTCATCGTGATATCATCATCATCATCATCATCATCTCATCATGATATCATCATCATGATATCATCATCATCATCTCATCATGATACCATCATCATCATCATCTCAGCATGATATCATCATCATCATCATCTCATCATATCATCATCATGATATCATCATCATCATCATCATCATCATCTCATCATGATATCATCATCATAATCTCATCATGATATCATCATCATGATATCATCATCATGATATCATCATCATCATTATCATCATCATCTCATCATGATATCATCATCATGATTTCATCATCATCATCATCATCATCTCATCATGATATCATCATCATCATCATCTCATCATCATCATCATCATCATCATCATCATCATTATCATCTCATCATGATATCATCATCATCATCATCTCATCATGATATCATCATCATTATATCATCATCATCATCATCATGATATCATCATCTCATCATGATATCATCATCATCATCATCATCATCATCATCTCATCATGATATCATCATCATGATATCATCATCATCATCATCATCATCTCATCATGATGTCATCATCATCATCATCATCATCTCATCATGATATCATCATCATGATATCATCATCATCATCATCTCATCATGATATCATCATCATCATCTCATCATGATATCATCATCATCATCGCATCATGATATCATCATAATCATCATCTCATCATGATATCATCATCATGATATCATCATCTCATCATGATATCATCATCATAATCTCATCATGATATCATCATCATGATATCAGCATCATCATTATCATCATCATCTCATCATGATATCATCATCATGATATCATCATCATCATCATCTCATCATGATATCATCATCATCATCATCATCTCATCATCATCATCATCATCATCATCATCATCTCATCATGATATCATCATCATCATCATCATCTCATCATGATATCAATATCATCATCATCTCATCATGATATCATCATCATCATCATCATCATCTCATCATGATATCATCATCATGATCATCTCATCATGATATCATCATCATCATCATCTCATCATGATATCATCATCATCATCTCATCATGATATCATCATCATCATCATCTCATCATGACATCATCATCATCATCTCATCATGATATCATCATCATGATATCATCATCATGACCATCTCATCATCATCATCATCATCATCTCATCATCATCATCTCATCATGATATCATCATCATCTCATCATGATATCATCATCATGATATCATCATCATCATCTCATCATGATATCATCATCATGATATCATCATCATGACCATCTCATCATCATCTCATCATGATATCATCATCATGATATCATCATCATGATATCATCATCATCATCATCATCTCATTATGATATCATCATCTCATTATGATATCATCATCATGATATTGTCATCATCATCATCATCATCATCATCATCTCATCATCATCATCATCATCTCATCATGATAGCATCATGTTATCATCATCATCTCATCATCATGACCATCTCATCATCATCATCATCTCATCATGATATCATCATCATCATCTCATCATGATATCATCATCATCATCATGATATCATCATCATCATCATCATCTCATCATGATATCATCATCATCATCATCTCATCATGATATCATCATCGTCATCATCATCATCTCATCATGATAGCATCATGTTATCATCATCACCATCTCATCATGATATCATCATCATCATCATCATCATCATCTCATCATGATATCAATATCATCATCATCTCATCATGATATCATCATCATCATCATCATCATCTCATCATGATATCATCATCATCATCATCTCATCATGATATCATCATCATCATCTCATCATGATATCATCATCATCTTCTCATCATGATATCATCATGATATCATCATCATCATCATGATATCATCATCATCATCTCATCATGATATCATCATCATCATCTCATCATGATATCATCATCATCATCTCATCATTCTATCATCATCATGATATCATCACCATCATCTCATCATGATATCATCATCATGATATCATCATCATCATCATCATCATCATCATCATCATCATCATCATCATCATCATCATCTCATCATGTTATCATCATCATCATCTCATCATTCTATCATCATCATGATATCATCACCATCATCTCATCATGATATCATCATCATGATATCATCATCATCATCATCATCATCTCATCATGATATCATCATCTCATCATGATATCATCATCTCATCATGATATCATCATCTCATCATGATATCATCATCATCATGATATCATCATCGTCATCATCTCATCATGATATCATCATCATCATGATATCATCATCATCATCATCTCATCATGATATCATCATCATCATCATCATCATCTCATCATGATATCATCATCATCATCTCATCATCATGACCATCTCATCATCGTCATCATCTCATCATGATATCATCATCATAATCTCATCATGATATCATCATCATGATATCATCATCATCATCATCATCTCATCATGATATCATCATCATCATCATCATCATCATCATCATCATCATCATCATCTCATCATGATATCATCATCATCATCTCATCATCATGACCATCTCATCATCATCATCATCTCATCATGATATCATCATCATCATCATCATCATCATCTCATCATGATATCATCTTCATGATATCATC